>JAXIVJ010020219.1:0-13584 GCA_036785665.1 Chirona hameri
GCAGAGATTGGGTGAACTGACAAATATCCAGCTTCTGCTTTTAGTTGCAGGAATCGAGAGAAATCCAGGCCCTGCCACAACACAACACCACATCACACTTTCTCACATCAACATCAACAGCATCACAGCTCCAAACAAACTACAAGAACTAGAACGACTCATTACCACAAACTCAATCGACATTCTTGCCCTAACTGAGACAAAGCTAGACGACATAATTCATCCCAACCTTTACAGCACCACTTACTTCCACCCACCGTTCACACGACACAGAACCAGGAGAGGTGGTGTACGGCTCTATACGCGCGTTCCTCGTTGCCCGTCACAAGTATACATGACCTATAACTCTCCGGTGAAGAATGGATATGGGCGATGATTAAAAACAAAGACTCTACAATCATTATTTGCTCGATATATCTTCCCCCTAATCTCTCCTCTGACAGACAGCAAGATTTTCTCGACCGACTCACGGACAGCATAACATCAGCACAGGCGTATAATCCGACGGGAATACTTCTGACAGGCGAGCTTAACACCGGTAACATTTACCTAACTCAAACCGACCAAACAGAAACAGTGGCACGACAGCATTCGACTACAGACTTGAGGACACAGCCCGGACATTTGACCTGACACAGCTTATCACGTCCCCGTCTCGCATAGACGAAAACGTGCACAATCTTCGTGACCTAATATTTGTCAATAACATCGAAATGGTGCAAGGCAGCGGAATACTCTCCTCGTTTTAAATCTAAACCACTTTTCAATCTACGTCAAGTTTACTTTCAAAAATGATAGTCTGACAAAACGAGATTTAAAGAATTTCTTGATTTCAAAAAACACAAACGTAGACAGATTGACAAATATTTTGATCGGGACCAACTGGAATAGGATACTTAACAACGACGTGAACGAGGCAGTAAGACAATTTACCAAGACTCTACTGGACGCAGCCAGGTTGACCATACCGACAAAACGTGTGCGCATCAGACAAGACGACAAACCTTGGGTAACATCGGAGTTGACGAGACAAATTAGGAAAAGAGATAGACTATTTAGACGGGCAAAGCAAAAACAAAGTGACAACGACTGGCAACGATGTAGAGTTCAGAGAAACATAGTGACGACATCAACAGAAACCTCAGAGATACGCACTTCAAAGACAAAGTGAATACCCTCCTGCAACACAAACACAATCCTCATAAGTACCACTCCATACTGAAAAGCATGATTGGTCGCTCTCGAATCAAACAATATCCCCACTCATTGGACGCGACGGGACACTGCTGACCGATCACAAAGACAAAGCAAAATTTCTTAACGAACACTTTGCTATACAATCTCATTTAAACACCGACGATTATCGTATTCCACCCACTATCGACACACCAACAGCACCGGCACTCAACCAAGTGACAGCAACAGAACACGAGGTCTTGGCGCTACTAAATTCCCTTGACCCAAACAAATCCTGCGGCCCGGACAAATTACCGACAAAATTATTAAAATTCACAGCAATTCTCATCTACGAACCGCTGACAAAACTATTTAATATGTCTCTGACCAAGGGAATATACCCAACTGACTGGAAAGAAGCTATAGTACACCCTATATTAAAAAACAAAAGGTCCGCCTCCGACGTCAATAACTTTAGACCAATTAGTCTTCTACCCTGCGTATCCAAGATTTTTGAAACAATAATTTTCGACAGGATCTACAAACACGTAACACTGCACTCCCTTCTCACACAAAGGCCAAGCGATTACAGACCAGGGCACAACACACAAATGCAACTAGTTCACCTAAATCACAACCTATATCAAGCACTTGACAGAGGACAAGACTTCACAGCTATCTATTTGGACATTTCGAAATATTTTTGAAAATTTTGGCATAAAGGACTCCTACAAAAGTGCGAAATTGAATTTGGAGTTTCTGGAACTTTACTACATTGGTTACGTTCATACCTGGAAGGTAGAAATCAACGAGTCAGAGTCAATGGTAAATTGTCGTCAATAAAAACTATAAATGCAGGGTGCCCGCAGGGATCAGTCCTGGGACCCCTTTTGGCTATTTTGTACTTAAACGAACTAGCAGACACAACGACCAATGACATACTTCTATTTGCCGATGATACCTCACTACACAAACCTCACGTCAAAGACAACCCACAAGCCACATAACAATCACTACAGGGAGATCTCAACGCAATATCAAACTACGGCACCCTATCTATCTATGGCTATCACATTCAACGCGGCAAAAACAATCCAACAAACATTTTCACCTAAAACCGACACAACACATACACCTCGCCTAACGTTTGACAACCAGCCCATACCCGTCGTCACAGAACACAAACACCTCGGGCTAACCTTTTCATCAGATCTAAAATTTCACATACATATAAATGAAACAATCAAAAAAGTCAACAGAGCATTTAGTCCATTTTATCCAATTTCGAAATACATTCCTAGGCAAACTCTCACTCAAATATACTCAACATACATCTCGCCTATTTTCGATTACTGCGACGTTGTATACGACGGGCATATTCAAATGCACGATGTATAGCGACTCGAAAACACGCAAAACAGAATAGCTAGACTCATCACAGGGACTCCCTTCCGCACATCAACAGAGCGACTCAGACGCGACTTAGGGTGCACTAGTTTAGCAGACAGACGAAAATTACACAAACTCAACTTATACATTAAGCTCAGAAACGGCAAAAGAATACCACAGTACATAACGGACACACATCCACACACGCCAGCAAGACACAGGGAGAACACTCAGAAACAGCACATTCCACACTCTACCGCACAATCGTACAACCTCTTTACAACGGTCCTTCATTCCCGCCACAACACGTCTGTGGAATACGTTACCCGAACAGACACGCATCCTTGCCCGACACAGCCAGTTTAAAAGAACAGTCTCCCAGCAGCTAGGCCCTCCTCACCCACCAAAGTACTATCATGAAGGCTCAAAACTCGGCAACATTCTCCACACTGAGGCTGGGAATCTCAGACTTGAACAGTCACCTCTTTAAAATTAAAATAAAACGATTCCACAGCATGCAGATGTGGTTACAACCAAGAAACCACAAAACATTTCGTACTTGACTGTCCAAATTACCATGAACTCATACACCAACTCTTTCGGAATATTTCGGGACTATTACAGATGGATTTCTCTATACTTTCTCCATCAAGCCAGTGGAAACGCTTATTTACGGTTCCGGTCTCGGGGCGGGCGGAGGCGGCGGCGTAGGCGGTGGCGGCGTGAGTGGGTGCTTCCCAAGTTTTTTTTATTCACTCCGGTCGATTTAATCACGAGCGTGGGTCGCGCTGCGGCGGCGGTGAGCGGGGTGCCCTAAAACTTAACCAGGGCGCGCGAGACCTGGCGCTTTGGTGGGCGGCCGAACGAAATAACACAACACGTATAGAGTTTGCAAGCGGTGCCATGACTTAAGTGCTTTGGCACTTTTGCACCAATTGCTTGATTGTAATTTCTGCATTATTATGTGTCTTATGAATACAATCTCACAAACAAACTGCACAAGTTACAAGCATCGATACTGCGGGACGCCAGTTGCGACTGACATGACCTTGAGAAACAGTTCATAGGTCACGGGTCATGTGGGTTATAATTTTTTTTAGAGTATGTGGGGAATTGTTCAAAAGTAGGGTACTGAAAGTTCCATCGGAATCGGTTTGAAACTACGCGAGTTATTCCAGAAAACCCGAGGAGGGGTGGCATCCCCCTGCCCGGGCGAGGGTTAAGGCTGCTCTGTTCGCGTTACTTTCATCAGCGTTCCTGTCAGCGGAGCCGCCTGTATGTGGCCCGCGGAGCAGCTGACTGGTCCCGGGCTCCGCGCCCTGACCTCCGGTGCCGTGGTTCCGCTGGCGCTGCTGTTCCCGGGGGCGCCGTGATGTCTCCCTGGCGCCGGACCACGGCGCGCAGATCGCCTTCGCCTTGGCTCTCTCCTTGGCGCGCCACCACTCGGTCGCGGGCCTTATGCAGGCGTCTCTTCACCGCCGGTCGGCGTGGACTGTGATGCTGGAGTGCTGTGCCTCCTCCCACCCGGTAAGAACTGGTGGTGCTCGGCTTGGACTGGTCGCCGCCGCGCGCCCTTCGCCGGGGCGGGAGTCGTTTAACGCCGACCGCGGTGGCGCCTCGGTTCCCGTGACAGTGCGCTGTGACGTGTGAGGCTTGTGACAAGCTGACAGTGATAGTGACGATGTTCCGCTGCGTGTATGGGCTGTGTGGCCGTGACGTGTGAGGCTTGTGACAAGCTGACAGTGATAGTGATGATGTTCCGCTGAGTGTATGGGCTGTGTGCGCCGTGACGTGTGAGGCTTGTGACAAGCTGACAGTGATAGTGATGATGTTCCGCTGCGTGTATGGGCTGTGACGTGTGTGTCAGTGCGCCGTGACGTGTGAGGCTTGTGACAAGCTGACAGTGATAGTGATGATGTTCCGCTGAGTGTATGGGCTGTGTGCGCCGTGACGTGTGAGGCTTGTGACAAGCTGACAGTGATAGTGATGATGTTCCGCTGAGTGTATGGGCTGTGTGCGCCGTGACGTGTGAGGCTTGTGGCAAGCTGACAGTGATAGTGATGATGTTCCGCTGAGTGTATGGGCTGTGTGTGTGTGTGTCAGTGCGCCGTGACGTGTGAGGCTTGTGACAAGCTGACAGTGATAGTGATGATGTTCCGCTGAGTGTATGGGATGTGTGTGTGTTCCTGGTCGCCGTGACGTGTGAGGCTTGTGACAAGCTGACAGTGATAGTGATGATGTTCCGCTGAGTGTATGGGATGTGTGGCCGTGACGTGTGAGGCTTGTGACAAGCTGACAGTGATAGTGATGATGTTCCGCTGCGTGTATGGGCTGTGTGTGTGTGTCAGTTCGCCGTGACGTGTGAGGCTTGTGACAAGCTGACAGTGATAGTGATGATGTTCCGCTGAGTGTATGGGATGTGTGGCCGTGACGTGTGAGGCTTGTGACAAGCTGACAGTGATAGTGATGATGTTCCGCTGAGTGTATGGGCTGTGTGCGCCGTGACGTGTGAGGATTGTGACAAGCTGACAGTGATAGTGATGATGTTCCGCTGAGTGTATGGGCTGTGTGTGTGTGACAGTGCGCCGTGACGTGTGAGGCTTGTGACAAGCTGACAGTGATAGTGATGATGTTCCGCTGAGTGTATGGGCTGTGTGTGTGTGACGTGTGAGGCTTGTGACAAGCTGACAGTGATAGTGATGATGTTCCGCTGAGTGTATGGGCTGTGTGCGCCGTGACGTGTGAGGCTTGTGACAAGCTGACAGTGATAGTGATGATGTTCCGCTGAGTGTATGGGATGTGTGGCCGTGACGTGTGAGGCTTGTGACAAGCTGACAGTGATAGTGATGATGTTCCGCTGAGTGTATGGGATGTGTGCGCCGTGACGTGTGAGGCTTGTGACAAGCTGACAGTGATAGTGATTATGTTCCGCTGAGTGTATGGGCTGTGTGTGTGTGACAGTGCGCCGTGACGTGTGAGGCTTGTGACAAGCTGACAGTGATAGTGATGATGTTCCGCTGAGTGTATGGGCTGTGTGTGTGTGACAGTGCGCCGTGACGTGTGAGGCTTGTGACAAGCTGACAGTGATAGTGATGATGTTCCGCTGAGTGTATGGGCTGTGTGGCCGTGACGTGTGAGGCTTGTGACAAGCTGACAGTGATAGTGATGATGTTCCGCTGAGTGTATGGGCTGTGTGGCCGTGACGTGTGAGGTATGTGACAAGCTGACAGTGATAGTGATGATGTTCCGCTGAGTGTATGGGCTGTGTGCGCCGTGACGTGTGAGGCTTGTGACAAGCTGACAGTGATAGTGATGATGTTCCGCTGAGTGTATGGGATGTGTGGGCCGTGACGTGTGAGGCTTGTGACAAGCTGACAGTGATAGTGATGATGTTCCGCTGAGTGTATGGGCTGTGTGGCCGTGACGTGTGAGGTATGTGACAAGCTGACAGTGATAGTGATGATGTTCCGCTGAGTGTATGGGCTGTGTGGCCGTGACGTGTGAGGCTTGTGACAAGCTGACAGTGATAGTGATGATGTTCCGCTGCGTGTATGGGATGTGTGCGCCGTGACGTGTGAGGTATGTGACAAGCTGACAGTGATAGTGATGATGTTCCGCTGAGTGTATGGGCTGTGTGCGCCGTGACAGTGCGCCGTGACGTGTGAGGCTTGTGACAAGCTGACAGTGATAGTGATGATGTTCCGCTGAGTGTATGGGCTGTGTGCGCCGTGACGTGTGAGGCTTGTGACAAGCTGACAGTGATAGTGATGATGTTCCGCTGCGTGTATGGGATGTGTGCGCCGTGACGTGTGAGGCTTGTGACAAGCTGACAGTGATAGTGATGATGTTCCGCTGAGTGTATGGGCTGTGTGGCCGTGACGTGTGAGGTATGTGACAAGCTGACAGTGATAGTGATGATGTTCCGCTGAGTGTATGGGCTGTGTGCGCCGTGACGTGTGAGGCTTGTGACAAGCTGACAGTGATATTGATGATGTTCCGCTGAGTGTATGGGCTGTGTGTGTGTGTCAGTGCGCCGTGACGTGTGAGGCTTGTGACAAGCTGACAGTGATAGTGATGATGTTCCGCTGCGTGTATGGGCTGTGTGTGTGTGACAGTGCGCCGTGACGTGTGAGGCTTGTGACAAGCTGACAGTGATAGTGATGATGTTCCGCTGAGTGTATGGGCTGTGTGCGCCGTGACGTGTGAGGCTTGTGACAAGCTGACAGTGATAGTGATGATGTTCCGCTGCGTGTATGGGATGTGTGCGCCGTGACGTGTGAGGCTTGTGACAAGCTGACAGTGATAGTGATGATGTTCCGCTGAGTGTATGGGCTGTGTGGCCGTGACGTGTGAGGTATGTGACAAGCTGACAGTGATAGTGATGATGTTCCGCTGAGTGTATGGGCTGTGTGCGCCGTGACGTGTGAGGCTTGTGACAAGCTGACAGTGATAGTGATGATGTTCCGCTGAGTGTATGGGCTGTGTGTGTGTGTCAGTGCGCCGTGACGTGTGAGGCTTGTGACAAGCTGACAGTGATAGTGATGATGTTCCGCTGAGTGTTTGGGCTGTGTGCGCCGTGACGTGTGAGGCTTGTGACAAGCTGACAGTGATAGTGATGATGTTCCGCTGAGTGTATGGGCTGTGTGCGCCGTGACGTGTGAGGCTTGTGACAAGCTGACAGTGATAGTGTTGATGTTCCGCTGAGTGTATGGGCTGTGTGCGCCGTGACGTGTGAGGCTTGTGACAAGCTGACAGTGATAGTGATGATGTTCCGCTGAGTGTATGGGCTGTGTGTGTGTGTCAGTGCGCCGTGACGTGTGAGGCTTGTGACAAGCTGACAGTGATAGTGATGATGTTCCGCTGCGTGTATGGGCTGTGTGTGTGTGACAGTGCGCCGTGACGTGTGAGGCTTGTGACAAGCTGACAGTGATAGTGATGATGTTCCGCTGAGTGTATGGGCTGTGTGCGCCGTGACGTGTGAGGCTTGTGACAAGCTGACAGTGATAGTGATGATGTTCCGCTGCGTGTATGGGATGTGTGCGCCATGACGTGTGAGGCTTGTGACAAGCTGACAGTGATAGTGATGATGTTCCGCTGAGTGTATGGGCTGTGTGGCCGTGACGTGTGAGGTATGTGACAAGCTGACAGTGATAGTGATGATGTTCCGCTGAGTGTATGGGCTGTGTGCGCCGTGACGTGTGAGGCTTGTGACAAGCTGACAGTGATAGTGATGATGTTCCGCTGAGTGTATGGGCTGTGTGTGTGTGTCAGTGCGCCGTGACGTGTGAGGCTTGTGACAAGCTGACAGTGATAGTGATGATGTTCCGCTGAGTGTATGGGCTGTGTGCGCCGTGACGTGTGAGGCTTGTGACAAGCTGACAGTGATAGTGATGATGTTCCGCTGAGTGTATGGGCTGTGTGCGCCGTGACGTGTGAGGCTTGTGACAAGCTGACAGTGATAGTGATGATGTTCCGCTGAGTGTATGGGCTGTGTGCGCCGTGACGTGTGAGGCTTGTGACAAGCTGACAGTGATAGTGATGATGTTCCGCTGAGTGTATGGGCTGTGTGCGCCGTGACGTGTGAGGCTTGTGACAAGCTGACAGTGATATTGATGATGTTCCGCTGAGTGTATGGGCTGTGTGCGCCGTGACGTGTGAGGCTTGTGACAAGCTGACAGTGATAGTGATGATGTTCCGCTGAGTGTATGGGCTGTGTGCGCCGTGACGTGTGAGGCTTGTGACAAGCTGACAGTGATAGTGATGATGTTCCGCTGCGTGTATGGGCTGTGTGTGTGTGACGTGTGAGGCTTGTGACAAGCTGACAGTGATAGTGATGATGTTCCGCTGCGTGTATGGGATGTGTGCGCCGTGACGTGTGAGGCTTGTGACAAGCTGACAGTGATAGTGATAATGTTCCGCTGAGTGTATGGGATGTGTGCGCCGTGACGTGTGAGGCTTGTGACAAGCTGACAGTGATAGTGATGATGTTCCGCTGAGTGTATGCGCCGTGACGTGTGAGGCTTGTGACAAGCTGACAGTGATAGTGACGATGTTCCGCTGCGTGTATGGGATGTGTGCGCCGTGACGTGCGAGGCTTGTGACAAGCTGACAGTGATAGTGATGATGTTCCGCTGAGTGTATGGGCTGTGTGCGCCGTGACGTGTGAGGCTTGTGACAAGCTGACAGTGATAGAGATGATGCCGTGACGTGTGAGGCTTGTGACAAGCTGACAGTGATAGAGATGATGTTCCGCTGAGTGTATGGGCTGTGTGGCCGTGACGTGTGAGGCTTGTGACAAGCTGACAGTGATAGTGATGATGTTCCGCCGCGCGCCCTTCGCCAGGGCGGGAGTCGTTTTAACGCCGACCGCGGTGACGGCTCGGTTCCCGTGACGGTTCGCCGTGACGTGTGAGGCTTGTGACAAGCTGACAGTGATAGTGATGATGTTCCGCTGCGTGTATGGGATGTGTGCGCCGTGACGTGTGAGGCTTGTGACAAGCTGACAGTGATAGTGATGATGTTCCGCTGCGTGTATGGGCTGTGTGCGCCGTGACGTGTGAGGCTTGTGACAAGCTGACAGTGATAGTGATGATGTTCCGCTGAGTGTATGGGCTGTGTGCGCCGTGACGTGTGAGGCTTGTGACAAGCTGACAGTGATAGTGATGATGTTCCGCTGCGTGTATGGGATGTGTGGCCGTGACGTGTGAGGTATGTGACAAGCTGACAGTGATAGTGATGATGTTCCGCTGAGTGTATGGGCTGTGTGCGCCGTGACGTGTGAGGCTTGTGACAAGCTGACAGTGATAGTGATGATGTTCCGCTGCGTGTATGGGATGTGTGTGCCGTGACGTGTGAGGCTTGTGACAAGCTGACAGTGATAGTGATGATGTTCCGCTGAGTGTATGGGCTGTGTGCGCCGTGACGTGTGAGGCTTGTGACAAGCTGACAGTGATAGTGATGATGTTCCGCTGCGTGTATGGGCTGTGTGTGTGTGACAGTGCGCCGTGACGTGTGAGGCTTGTGACAAGCTGACAGTGATAGTGATGATGTTCCGCTGAGTGTATGGGCTGTGTGCGCCGTGACGTGTGAGGCTTGTGACAAGCTGACAGTGATAGTGATGATGTTCCGCTGCGTGTATGGGATGTGGGCGCCGTGACGTGTGAGGCTTGTGACAAGCTGGCAGTGATAGTGATGATGTTCCGCTGAGTGTATGGGCTGTGTGGCCGTGACGTGTGAGGTATGTGACAAGCTGACAGTGATAGTGATGATGTTCCGCTGAGTGTATGGGCTGTGTGCGCCGTGACGTGTGAGGCTTGTGACAAGCTGACAGTGATAGTGATGATGTTCCGCTGAGTGTATGGGCTGTGTGTGTGTGTGTCAGTGCGCCGTGACGTGTGAGGCTTGTGACAAGCTGACAGTGATAGTGATGATGTTCCGCTGAGTGTATGGGCTGTGTGCGCCGTGACGTGTGAGGCTTGTGACAAGCTGACAGTGATAGTGATGATGTTCCGCTGAGTGTATGGGCTGTGTGCGCCGTGACGTGTGAGGCTTGTGACAAGCTGACAGTGATAGTGATGATGTTCCGCTGAGTGTATGGGCTGTGTGCGCCGTGACGTGTGAGGCTTGTGACAAGCTGACAGTGATAGTGATGATGTTCCGCTGAGTGTATGGGCTGTGTGCGCCGTGACGTGTGAGGCTTGTGACAAGCTGACAGTGATAGTGATGATGTTCCGCTGAGTGTATGGGCTGTGTGCGCCGTGACGTGTGAGGCTTGTGACAAGCTGACAGTGATAGTGATGATGTTCCGCTGAGTGTATGGGCTGTGTGCGCCGTGACGTGTGAGGCTTGTGACAAGCTGACAGTGATAGTGATGATGTTCCGCTGAGTGTATGGGCTGTGTGCGCCGTGACGTGTGAGGCTTGTGACAAGCTGACAGTGATAGTGATGATGTTCCGCTGAGTGTATGGGCTGTGTGCGCCGTGACGTGTGAGGCTTGTGACAAGCTGACAGTGATAGTGATGATGTTCCGCTGAGTGTATGGGCTGTGTGCGCCGTGACGTGTGAGGCTTGTGACAAGCTGACAGTGATAGTGATGATGTTCCGCTGCGTGTATGGGCTGTGTGTGTGTGACGTGTGAGGCTTGTGACAAGCTGACAGTGATAGTGATGATGTTCCGCTGCGTGTATGGGATGTGTGCGCCGTGACGTGTGAGGCTTGTGACAAGCTGACAGTGATAGTGATAATGTTCCGCTGAGTGTATGGGATGTGTGCGCCGTGACGTGTGAGGCTTGTGACAAGCTGACAGTGATAGTGATGATGTTCCGCTGAGTGTATGCGCCGTGACGTGTGAGGCTTGTGACAAGCTGACAGTGATAGTGACGATGTTCCGCTGCGTGTATGGGATGTGTGCGCCGTGACGTGCGAGGCTTGTGACAAGCTGACAGTGATAGTGATGATGTTCCGCTGAGTGTATGGGCTGTGTGCGCCGTGACGTGTGAGGCTTGTGACAAGCTGACAGTGATAGAGATGATGCCGTGACGTGTGAGGCTTGTGACAAGCTGACAGTGATAGAGATGATGTTCCGCTGAGTGTATGGGCTGTGTGGCCGTGACGTGTGAGGCTTGTGACAAGCTGACAGTGATAGTGATGATGTTCCGCCGCGCGCCCTTCGCCAGGGCGGGAGTCGTTTTAACGCCGACCGCGGTGACGGCTCGGTTCCCGTGACGGTTCGCCGTGACGTGTGAGGCTTGTGACAAGCTGACAGTGATAGTGATGATGTTCCGCTGCGTGTATGGGATGTGTGCGCCGTGACGTGTGAGGCTTGTGACAAGCTGACAGTGATAGTGATGATGTTCCGCTGCGTGTATGGGCTGTGTGCGCCGTGACGTGTGAGGCTTGTGACAAGCTGACAGTGATAGTGATGATGTTCCGCTGAGTGTATGGGCTGTGTGCGCCGTGACGTGTGAGGCTTGTGACAAGCTGACAGTGATAGTGATGATGTTCCGCTGCGTGTATGGGATGTGTGGCCGTGACGTGTGAGGTATGTGACAAGCTGACAGTGATAGTGATGATGTTCCGCTGAGTGTATGGGCTGTGTGCGCCGTGACGTGTGAGGCTTGTGACAAGCTGACAGTGATAGTGATGATGTTCCGCTGCGTGTATGGGATGTGTGTGCCGTGACGTGTGAGGCTTGTGACAAGCTGACAGTGATAGTGATGATGTTCCGCTGAGTGTATGGGCTGTGTGCGCCGTGACGTGTGAGGCTTGTGACAAGCTGACAGTGATAGTGATGATGTTCCGCTGCGTGTATGGGCTGTGTGTGTGTGACAGTGCGCCGTGACGTGTGAGGCTTGTGACAAGCTGACAGTGATAGTGATGATGTTCCGCTGAGTGTATGGGCTGTGTGCGCCGTGACGTGTGAGGCTTGTGACAAGCTGACAGTGATAGTGATGATGTTCCGCTGCGTGTATGGGATGTGGGCGCCGTGACGTGTGAGGCTTGTGACAAGCTGGCAGTGATAGTGATGATGTTCCGCTGAGTGTATGGGCTGTGTGGCCGTGACGTGTGAGGTATGTGACAAGCTGACAGTGATAGTGATGATGTTCCGCTGAGTGTATGGGCTGTGTGCGCCGTGACGTGTGAGGCTTGTGACAAGCTGACAGTGATAGTGATGATGTTCCGCTGAGTGTATGGGCTGTGTGTGTGTGTGTCAGTGCGCCGTGACGTGTGAGGCTTGTGACAAGCTGACAGTGATAGTGATGATGTTCCGCTGAGTGTATGGGCTGTGTGCGCCGTGACGTGTGAGGCTTGTGACAAGCTGACAGTGATAGTGATGATGTTCCGCTGAGTGTATGGGCTGTGTGCGCCGTGACGTGTGAGGCTTGTGACAAGCTGACAGTGATAGTGATGATGTTCCGCTGAGTGTATGGGCTGTGTGCGCCGTGACGTGTGAGGCTTGTGACAAGCTGACAGTGATAGTGATGATGTTCCGCTGAGTGTATGGGCTGTGTGCGCCGTGACGTGTGAGGCTTGTGACAAGCTGACAGTGATAGTGATGATGTTCCGCTGAGTGTATGGGCTGTGTGCGCCGTGACGTGTGAGGCTTGTGACAAGCTGACAGTGATAGTGATGATGTTCCGCTGAGTGTATGGGCTGTGTGCGCCGTGACGTGTGAGGCTTGTGACAAGCTGACAGTGATAGTGATGATGTTCCGCTGCGTGTATGGGATGTGTGTGCCGTGACGTGTGAGGCTTGTGACAAGCTGACAGTGATAGAGATGATGTTCCGCTGAGTGTATGGGATGTGTGCGCCGTGACGTGTGAGGCTTGTGACAAGCTGACAGTGATAGTGATGATGTTCCGCTGCGTGTATGGGCTGTGTGCGCCGTGACGTGTGAGGCTTGTGACAAGCTGACAGTGATAGTGATGATGTTCCGCTGAGTGTATGGGCTGTGTGCGCCGTGACGTGTGAGGCTTGTGACAAGCTGACAGTGATAGTGACGATGTTCCGCTGAGTGTATGGGATGTGTGGCCGTGACGTGTGAGGCTTGTGACAAGCTGACAGTGATAGTGATGATGTTCCGCTGCGTGTATGGGCTGTGTGCGCCGTGACGTGTGAGGCTTGTGACAAGCTGACAGTGATTAGTGATGATGTTCCGCTGAGTGTATGGGATGTGTGGTCGTGACGTGTGAGGCTTGTGACAAGCTGACAGTGATAGTGATGATGTTCCGCTGCGTGTATGGGCTGTGTGCGCCGTGACGTGTGAGGCTTGTGACAAGCTGACACTGATAGTGATGATGTTCCGCTGAGTGTATGGGCTGTGTGTGTGTGTTCCTGGCCGTGACAGTGCGCCGGGACGTGTGAGGATTGTGACAAGCTGACAGTGATAGTGATGATGTTCCGCTGAGTGTATGGGCTGTGTGTGTGTGACAGTGCGCCGTGACGTGTGAGGCTTGTGACAAGCTGACAGTGATAGTGATGATGTTCCGCTGAGTGTATGGGCTGTGTGCGCCGTGACGT
>JAXIVJ010020220.1:0-5000 GCA_036785665.1 Chirona hameri
GAGCATTTTGTCCCCGACCTTACCCATCAGGATAGAACCAGGGTTAAAATATCTTGTCGTTTTGTCGTCCTCACCGGCAACCAAGGACATGGAATTTCGGCGACCACATTCGGTGTCCTGACGAGATTACCGAGTAAAAAAAAAAATGAAATGTCTACCCTAGCCCAATCCACCTATCCTAACTCAGCTGTATCTGTATGTGCTAGGCATATGGTTTTGTTTCGATCTCTGCTTCTCGCATGCCTTCGTTCTCAAACACGTCTTCATGTTAGCAGCTGCGCGGGTCTACATTCCAAATCACTCACGCAGCAACAAACTATACTGTAGGTATACTATACACAATATACTATATATTGTATCGGCGAGACAACCACGGCTGTCGTCCGGACGGTCCGGACGACCACTCCTGGCGACCCTTTTACAAGGGACCAATGACATACCGCGCATACCCTTGGTTGTCGCGGTTGTCCTAATGCCTGCTGAATCTGGTATATTTAGTATGCCTTTTCTGGCATAGTTACTGGTATCAGCAAACGCGTCCCTTCCGGTCTTACCCTTGCATTGTTCTGACCAGTCCCCGGTCCCCCGTGCCACCAACGACCATCCAAGCGGCATTCCTTCTTGCCCCCTCCCTGTCCGCGGCGCGGCGGCCGGCGGACACAGCGGGTGGTCCGTCCAGCGTCACTCCTGCCCGGCCGGCCCGACATTACTATTCCAACTATTTTTAACACATCGACCCCTTCAGTCATTCAGTGCACTGCGCGCGAGTGGCGCTGGGGAAGTACAGTGCGCTGTGCGACGCGCTGAATTCTTGTCCAAACGTGTGCAGTGACGAATTCCACGCGCTGAAGTTGTGACGATGGTTGTGAGAAGTCACAGGGGTATATGAACCACGCAAAATCAGGTACAGACATAACTTGCTTTTGATTGGGGTCTCAGCCGAACGCCATTGTATGTATTAAAACATGAACTATCCACACGAATGAGGTTTTTACAGTTGTTTGTCATGTTGGCAGGTTACACAGGGTACAATACAAAACACATCAGCATGCACTTTCACACTTCCACACACGCATAACACTCAGTGCACCTCGCATGTCACGTCAGGTATGGCGCCCTGGCTCCAGGCTACGCTTCAGCTCTCTCATGAACTTGCCAGCAGACATGCACTCGAAGTCGCGTGGCA
Organism: Chirona hameri; assembly: GCA_036785665.1. NCBI lineage: Eukaryota > Metazoa > Arthropoda > Thecostraca > Balanomorpha > Balanidae > Chirona > Chirona hameri. Next base: position 1,187 of record JAXIVJ010020220.1, read on the forward strand.
GACCGTTCATATTGCGCGCAGCGCGGTAGGCAAAGCGCCTCTTTCCGGCCTCTGTCCTGACCCGAGGAAGAGATAGGTAGTGGTCCTGTCGGGTCGTTCGAGAGTGCGCCGGTCTCTCACAGTTGTGAGAAAATAGACCGGCGAGACTCTCCGGCTCAGCGGTGCTGCGGACTTTGTGGAGAAGACAGAGGGTTTGATAAAGGAAGAGGTCGGGAGCATCGAGCCACCCCAGTGCTTCCCGCACCTCCGAAATGTGGTCAAACTTGCGTTTTCCGGAAACGACTCGCGCTGCAAAGTTGATGAGTTTTTGAATGCGATGCAGGTTTTTGGCAGAGCCGTTTCCGTACACGACCAAACAGTAACGAATGTGAGAGAACACTAGGGCGGTGACGATTTCGGGAAGTATTTGTGACGGGAGGTAGTGACGGATATGGGATAGACTGACAAGGATACCGCAGCACTTACGGCAGAGGGCTGACACATGAGCGTCCCAGGTGAGGTGCTGATCAAAAATGACACCCAAGTTGCGTGCCTCTGAGTGAGGTACCAGGTAAGTGTCACGGAACTTGATAGTAAACTGAGGAAGTGAGCGCAAATTTTGTCGTGATCCGATGGTAAGGAGTTCGAACTTCCTTACGTTAACTTTAAGCCCATTGCAATGAAAGTAGTCCCCAAGAGAAGCGAGAGCCGACTCCATGCGGGCGATAAGCGCTGGCATACAAGATTTTGGTTCCGAAATCATGACTTGAGTATCATCGGCATATTGCACCACAATCGCATCAGCCGCATGAAGACTCAAGTCATTTGCAAACGCGCTGAAGAGAATGGGTCCGAGCGATGAGCCCTGAAAGACCCCTTGATTTATATCACGCGGAGTGGACGTTACAATCTTGCCATCAGAGCCAGGGAAGCTAACACTGAGTGTGACCGTGCAAGTAATTTTGGAACCACAAAGTGTCTATGCCGAGAGCCTGAAGTTTGACTAACAGTTTTCCATGGTGAATGACGTCAAAACATTTGCTTAAGTCAATCAAACAAAGCAAAGCAATTTTACCAGAGTCGACAGCCGAGAGCATGTGGTCAGTGATACAAGTGAGCGCCGTCTCCGTAGAGTGACGCGGGCGGAAACCGTGCTGGGTAGGAGCAAGGAGATGGTTGGATGAAAGGTAATAGTAGAGCTGGCGTTGCACCGCCCGCTCCACTATTTTGGCTATGACCGGAAGTATTGAAATTGGGCGGAAGTTGGAAGGATCAGAAGGATTGCCGGATTTATGGATTTGATACACAAGGGAGTGTTTCCAGGAGGTAGGCACGTCGTTGGTCGTGATGCTGGAGTTGATGAGGAAGAGAAGGACGTGGCCGATGGAATTGAAGGCGAGCTTCAGGATACGGATGCAGAGGCCGTCAGCACCACGAGCCGGGGAGTTCCGCATACTAAAGACGATGCGGTGTAGGGCACTCATACTGATTGGATGCAGTGAAAAGTAACAAGCTCCCACTCTCGGCAAACGAGTGGGGAGAGAGGGAGGTGGACCTTGCGCCTCCAGCTCGGCCGCCACGGTCGGACCGACATTAACAAAAAATGCGTTCATGTCGTCATGCAAGGTAGATGGTAACACCTGGGCATTCGACCTCTTGCTACCCAATAAGTCTCGGGCGGATTTCCAGCAACTAGCTCTCCCCTGCTCGAGAATGCGGTCGCCCACGTACCGGCGCTTGTCAGCCCTGAACGCAGCTCTAGCAAGGCGATTTGCTGAGCGGTACTGATCTGAGCCATGACCATACACTCTCAGAGCTATGGCTCGCTGCATAATCAAAATACGGGTACTGTCGGACATCGGAGGGGCGGTCGGGTTACGTACAGTAAAGGACTTCACTGGTGCATAGCATGAGACAATAGGGGTCATTCCCTCGAGAAAGGCGGACCAGGCATCAGCGACATTTGCGGCAGAAAATACAGGAGACCAGTCGGTTGCCATAAGCGCATCTTCAAAACCTACGAGATCAAACCGTCTGAAGGACCTACACGTAATGACACTTGGCTTAAAACGCGGGCGAGGCACATTCAGAACAGCACGGACAAAACGATGAGGGCTAAAATGACAGAAACGGGTACCTGCAGATCCTAAAACACGGTTGGATATCAGCACATCAAGTAAAGAGCCTGAAGTGAAAGTCGCGGAGGTGATCGATTGGTTCAACGAGTACTTGGAAACAAACTCCTGCAAACACTGTTTAGACGGAGCGGTAACCGCAAGCAGGTCACAGTTTAGATCGCCGACAAGAACAATAGGGCAGTCGGGGTATTGCATTACTACGTGCTGGTATTGTAACTCTAAGGAATCGAAGTCGGCCTGAAGGGCGGCTACAGTGTGGCGCGGCGGTCGGTACAGCGATGCTATGATGACACGATTTTTGTCCCATTTGAAAAGACTCCAAAGTGATTCGAGTTTTGACAGGGTGCTATCTCGCTCAGGGATCTTGATTGGCTTATGCTCGAACTTCTCGCGATACAAGACAGCCACACCTCCGTAGCCTCGTGGAGGCCAAGGTCGATCACAGCGCTTAATAGCATAGCCCGGGAATGCTAGTAACCGATTTGGTGTACAGGGTTTAAGCCAGGTTTCGGACAATACAACAAAATCGTAAGCAAAGCGATCGATTTCATTACGGAGTTCAACAGTTTTCGGCTTTAGCGATTGAACATTTAAGGCGCACAGCTTGAGCTCTCGGGGACCGGCAGCACCGGTCCACATCCCCCGGCGACGTCTGGGACCTCGCTTGCGCTCGTGGGAGCGTCTCCCGCGGTGGGTCGGACGGTCTCTCTTCGCACGGGGCGCGGTGGCATCCACCCGGTCAGGTGGTGTCTCCGGTGCACGGGCAGCGGCACCCGACCCGCTGACTGCGGCGACCTGGGGCCGGGGCGGCCGGCCCTGAGCGGGCGTGACGTCACGATCAGCACGCCGGGACGGGGGTGGCAATATTTTTGCCAATGCCCATCCCGGTTAGTGGTTATTTTCCGAACATATGATGGCAGGGAGACGCTCAATGCGGCAATGGAATTAGCGCTATGTGCATTCTTGCACGTCAAATTTTTCGATCAATGTATCGACATCCCGTTTTCTGCTTTCGGGTACTGCTCAATATTGAACATTTTGCACTATGAATTTGAATATCGCAGGACGGCAACCACCAACCCCGGTCTTAATTTCGACGACAACCACGAAACCATTTTGTTTAGCCCTGGACAGAACACTTTACCACCCCTGGTCGGGTGTCGCCATCGAAATGTCCGGGGCTGACATACCTCCCATCGCTAGTTCTACCCGGGTGTGGAGGTCAAAGGTCAGAAAGAATCAGAATGCTAGTGGCTGAGAAATATATTGCCTCCAAGTACGGTTTGGAGTCCAAAACAACAGTGAGAACAATGAAAACGGGTCAGTTCATGAAAACTCGGTTGACATGCCTTCAGGCAAATGATCCTAGGTCAATGACCTGAAGTGACTCGTACGTGACATGTTTTCAAGATGTGTGACATTGATATAAGAATATATTCTGAAAGTTTCACATCGTCGCCTCGATTCACTTTTTATATATCGCGAATATTCGCCATGCGGCATTTTCCCCACAACCCCAGTCAATGCCGGGCTAAAGAGGACCCTAGTGTCTTCTATAAGCCTTTTGTTAGACCTGTAAATCACTACCGATCGCTTAAATATTTTAAACGCGCTCTAATAATATCCAATCAAACACTTTTATCACCCAGACAGATCGATATCAAGGAAAAGTGTATTTTGATGCACGCTTATATATA
>JAXIVJ010020221.1:0-13560 GCA_036785665.1 Chirona hameri
AATATATATATATATGTATGTGTGTGTGTGTGAGTGTGTGTGTGGTGTGTGTGTGTGTGTGTGTGTGTGTGTGTGTGTGTGTGTGTGTGTGTGTGTGTGTTGTGTGTGTGTGTGTGTGTGTGTGTGTTGTGTGTGTGTGTGTGCGTGGTGCGTGCGTGCGTGCGTGCGTGCGTGCGTGCGTGCGTGCGTGCGTGCGTGCGTGCGTCCACAAGACCATATCAACTTAATCATATTACCTTGTATTATATAAAAGTTGGGATTTATCAAGGAAGTTAAAAAGAAGCTTTATCAGCGATGGATGATCGTTCCCTAGAAGTAGAGGGAGCGACAGAGGGGGCTTGGTGCGATAACGCGTATCTGAGGACTGGACTGCGCTATTGTTGAAATGTGTTGCATGCCACACGAATATGTCGTACTGTAGGAGCCTGCATCTCCTTTAGGCTGTTTGCAATGCACCGGGTCTGACTTTCTCAACACAGCATCCCGAGCCGGCGGCGGCCATCTGTTCCCACCACCTAACACAGACGGAAACAACGCCCCGGTAAAAAGCAGTATCCAAGCGCCCAGACTGCACGTTTTCAACAAAACAATGATAGCAGCCATTGCCAGGCTGTGTCTGTAAGTTATGACCCCCAGGGAACGTGAGCCTGGCAATGCTTCCTATATATCCATCATTCAGCGTGAGCCCGCACCATCAACATCGCCTCTTCCCTCTTCCACCTCCATGCAACCCGGCCGACGCACCACCGGTCATCACGAGTTACAGGACGTCGCCTTGTGAGGGCAGCACCGGACAGGAACACGACTAGTACAAACGGCTGTGTAGTGTGTATGCAGGGTTATACATAAATCAAAACAGCATGGGAAGAGGAGTAGATGCAAATAATTATGATGGGAGAACCCCACAAAATCGGTAAAGAGATTAATCACAACCTTATCCTAGCGACATAAATAATAACGGCTGGTGAATAACGATAGATCATTACGGAGAAAGCGGTATTATGGTCCAATTTCGATGTGAAGTTCAAAGGCACACTGTGGACGTAAAACACAACTAGAGAGGACAATAATTGAAGCCGATACTGCAAGGATAGGCTTATAGATACCATGGTGTTGTCGGACTGACCCCGCCAGAGGCAGCACCTACTGGACGGCCGTGTTAAAGGGACTGTCCCACCTTTGTTGAAGTTGTCGAATCACACTTAATTGTATGTCAACATGTCAGGCGAGATCAGCTGAACATGTTCGTGAACTGTTTTTCCGAAACAAATGCTTATCTTGGAAGATATTCAACTTTTAGTTTTAAGCGAAAAGTTGGGTTGGTGACGTCATATGATTTGTTTTTAATAACAGGGAAATCCATTGTGCTGCCAGATGTTTGGCACAATTTTTTGTCGACATCTATTGCGCAGAAAAAGCAAACTACCCGGTGTCTATATTGGCTTAGATTGCGAGCCACCCGGGGATCGAGAAATGAAAGATGAAAATATTCCAAGGCTGACCTTAAAACAAGTCGACTATCATTACCAGTTGGGTAAAGAGACGACGCTGTCGGTTTAGAGTCCCTATTCAAATATACATGGGCCTTATTTTTTACAGATGTCAAAATCAAACTCGAATATCTTTTTGATTAAATAATTGTGGTTGTTTTAACTGCTACCATACTTAATTTTGCCATACTTGCCTTGCCATAAAAATGGCTATCTCAACTCCAATCTAATGTTAGGGTGGGATAGTCCCTTTAAGCTTTGAAGCAAAAGGAGTAAAGAGAAAATATCCGAGTAAGGAAAGAATCGTTGCGAGAGGAAAAGCTGGTTACGCGCTCGCTCGTCCTTCCGTGGTATATGGGAACAATCTGATTATGAGCGGCCCGGCCCGACCCGACCCGACCCGTGGCGACGCTTTTGAGAAGCTTATATCTCTGCAACCACAAGTCCGATTGACAAGCTGACTTCTTTGCTGAGCAGCCCCATCCAACCTACCCTGTTTGAAACCAGTGCCGACTCATGCCTACCACTGCGCGTAGAGCGTGCCACGTGAAGGGTGTTGAAAGGTGTTTTCTCCCAAAACTCTGCAACGGCTGAGCTGATTGGGTGCAAATTTGGTGTTTGGTTAGGGACACCTCAGCCGCCAATTTTCCACAAGTCAGGGGTGGAATGCCTCTGCACGTGCGTACGTGCACACCCCTATTCTGTATCTCAGGAACGACTGAGCCATTGTGTTCAAATTTGGTGGTGCATGGTTACTGGTTAGGGACCCCTCAGCCGCCGCCTTTCCACAAGTCAGGAGCGGGCTGGCTTTGCACGTGCGCACGTGCACACCCCTATTATCTCTGGAACAGCCGAACCGATTGTGTTCGAATTTGGTGTGTGGTTATGGATCTCTCAGCCCCCACTTTCCCACGAGTGAAAGGTGGGTGCCTCTGCACGTGCGCACGTGCACACCTTTTTTGTATATCAGAAACTACTTGCCTGATCAAGTTGAAATTCCCCATACATTTCCTTCGCGCTCGCTCGTTCATCGCCAACTACGGCGCCTTACTGGTGATAAAACTGGCACTATTGATGAAAATTGTCAGAAAATCGCAGTCTGGTTTCGGCTAAATACTCGATGATAACCAGTGCAAATCACAGTCAATTGGTACGGAAGAAATGGCATGTTGTACGATCAAACGCGGAGTAAGAAGGCAAAATAAGAAGAATTGCTTAGCAAATAATTGAAACTAACACAAGTAAAAGAGCTGAATGTAATTAAAGGGAATGTATCACCTTTCTGAACGTTGTCAAATATACGCTGGTTGTAGTCGAAAATATGAAGTAAGTGCTGCTGAAAACGATGGTAAATATTTTTTCTCGAAAATGTATTTAACTTTATACAAATGAAGTTTTTTTTAAATTTGGGATGATTTTTTTAAATAAATTTAGTCCGAATGTTTTGAATGGATTGATTTCCGAGGTCAAGACCCGCGCTAAGCATAGCTTGTTGCGCAGGCCCTGACCCTACCACCCGATCAGGCAATTCCTGGCAGCCGGCAGAATTTAGAGGCGAAAGTTTTACGTGTCTGACATACCTGGACACGGTCCGCCCCGCCCTTTGACGTCAACTGACCTTGAACGCGACCGCTGCCACCGGCCGCAGGTCATCCCAGTCAGGGGCAAATAGCGAGCGCCGAAACGACTCGAACCCGGACTGCCACTACCGGGTGAGGTCAGAAGCCCAGCGCTCTACCGACTGAGCTACAGTGGCGGACCTCATTATTAATTTACAGACCGCCGCTGATTGGTTGACAAAGTGGGATTGGCTGACAAAGTGGGATTGGCTGACAAAGTGGCTGTCAGCCAATCAGCGGCGACTGATTGGCTGACCCCATTTTGCAAATTATAAATTGAATTGCTTAAATACGGCTAAGTTTTTGAGAAAATGACTTTAGTATTCTCGACATTTCAATAACGGCCAAAGATAATGGCTATCTGAGTTCAAAACCAATAGAAAGGTGAAACATTCCCTTTAATGATATAAATCGAAAATGCGATCGACGCCGGCATATCTACCAGTAAGGCGCCGTAGTTGGCGATGAACGAGCGAGCGCGAAGGAAATGTATGGCGAATTTCAACTCCATCGGGCAAGTAGTTTCTGGATACACAAAGGGTGCGCACGTGCACACATACAGAGACACCCCATCCCTGACTTGTGGGAAAGTGGTGACTAAGAGGTCCCTAACCGCACACCAAATTTGAACAAAATCGGCTCAGCCGTTCCTGATATATGTAATAGGGGTGTGCAGGTGCGCACGTGAAGAGTCAACCCATCTGACTTCTGGGAAGGCGGGGATGAGGGGTCCATAACCACACACCAAATTTAAAGACAATCGGCTCAGCCGTTCCTGATATATATAATAGGGGTGTGCACGTGCGCACGTGCAGAGGCACCCCACACCTGACTTGTGGGAAAGTGGTGGCTGAGGGGTCCATAACCACACACCAAATTTAAAGACAATCGGCTCAGCCGTTCCTGATATATATAATAGGGGTGTGCACGTGCGCACGTGCAGAGGCACCCCACACCTGACTTGTGGGAAAGTGGTGGCTGAGGGGTCCCTAACCACACACCAAATTTGAACACAATCGGCTCAGCCGTTGCAGAGTTTTTGCGAGAGAACACTTTTCCACACCCCTCACTCGTGTGGTAGTCACCCACATGAGTCAGAACCGGTCTCAAACAGGGTAGGTTGGATGGGGCTGCTCAGAAAAATAGTCAGCTTGTCAATCAGACGTGTGGTTGCAGATATATGAGCTTCTCAAAAGCGTCGCCACGGGTCGGGTCGGGTCGGGCCGGGCCGCTCATAATCAGATTTTTCCCATATACCACGGAAAGACGAGCGAGCGCGAAGCGCTCGCTTGTAATAACAATGCTAATGCAGCAGTCAAGTTACAAGTTCCTAACGGAACTCAAAATAATGATACAAAATGAAGAATATCAAGATTTGCGGTAAAGAAGCTGACATTTAATACGTCACTGGGGATTTTCTGTAACACGACTCACGGGGGGGGGGGGGCAAGGGGGAGCTTTTTTAGCTCTCCCCATGGTATCTTCAGAACCAATGGTCGCAGCGGGACGCGCAATGAGGCATTTGAAAGCACCCAATGAGATAAACCTAACCCACACTTACACATTTCAAATTAAATTCACATGTCAGGTCACAGTCAAGTCAAACGTCAAAATCGAGGTTTTTGAGTTTATGGACCATACTTGCCATCCATAGCCTTAGATTGCGCCCATGATCACCCAAAGTGCTGTTATAGGTATGATACACATCCTACATGAGCTAAAGTGAGACTGTTGGAAAATATCAAGGTCAAGGTCAGGTCACAAAAGGTCACTATACACAAAATATCTACGAAAGTCATGCAGCACATGTTTTATGGATGCTTTTACGCGTATAATTCGATAGTGATAGTCATTTTACCACCTGACTTCATTTACGTGAAGTTAGTGTCAAGTTCAGGTCAAGTTCAGATCACTGAAGGTCAAAATTTTTAATTGATAAATATACTTGAAAAAGGCATGTTTCTATATCAGTGTTGTCTGAGAAATACAGTGCTGGCATTTATTTGTATGTATCTGGTCAATAAAAGACAAAAAACGCAATTTCAAAATATGACTTCATGATTTATCCATACTTGCCACACTTACTATGCCATAAGTTAGTCCAAAAATATGATATCCTTTTTAAATTTGGTATGGTAGTTGCCCATATGTGGTTATCTGACCTATATTCCGCTGTTTTTAATATCTTTAAAAAAAAAAATGGGCATTTTTCCAAAGAAAAAAATGATTTTTTTTTGGGTCAAAAACCCAAATTCAATTTTTTCAATAATTTTTTTCTTAAATCAAAAATAAATAAATTTCGAAATCGCTGGTCTGTAGCCATTGCATTTTCTATATTTAAACGTTTTTCGATTGCATTTTGCTTCAAATGTGGCATTTGTACGGCCTTGCAAAGTTTAGCTGATTTGTTGTGGTCAAAATCGTGTGTAGTGACGTCACTAAATGCACTATATCTCGGACAATTTCTGACGAAATTGCTTCATTATTGCGCACACAAAAAAATGTGTACAAATAATGCCCGGAATAGTGATGAAAGTTTGGCGTTGATACCTGCATTAGTGTTTGAGATATTTCTAATATTCCTCAGGGGGCTAACAAAAAAGTTTTTTTTAATTTGTGGGGTCAAAAACCAAAATTTTCACAATTTTTAGATCGCTGATTTGACGAAATTGCTTCATTTCGGCACAAAATGTGTAAAAATGATCCCCGCAAAGGTAATGAAAGTTTAGCGTTGGTACTTGCATTAGTTTTTGAGATATTCACAATATTCCTCAGGGGGGATACCCCCACCAGTGACTCGTGGGTTAACCATCGCCAGTGCAGGGGTGGATGCCACCCCTTCGGTTTTTCGAGAATAACTCGCGTAGATTTCAACTTATTTCTATAAAACTTTGAGTACCCTACTTGTAATTTTTTTAACACATATTCTGCAAATTTGTAGGTTGTAGATCACATGACCCGTAACCTGTGACCTGTTTTCAAGGCCATGTCAGGCGCAACTGGCGTCCCGTAGTATTGATCTTTGTAACTTGTGCAGTTTCATAGTGTTTGTTGTTCAGGAGCATATGCACAGGTGTTTCCAGGTGACAGTTGTGGATTCCCTTGAGATTGTCACCTCGATTGACCTTTTCAGAGGTCAACCGAGGTCACTGACCTCCGATGACCTCATATTACTTTTTTTGCTTCTGGCGGTTTCTAGGACATTTTGTGACGCTGATTTAAAATATGGGATCCATTTTTCATAAGTATATGCTCCACTGGGGTCATGCGCCTCCATAGGTCAACCGAGGTCACTGACCTCAAATAACTTGACATGACCTGACATGACCTTTTTGGAATTTGGCAGTTTCTAGGACATTGTGTGACGTTGATTGCAAATTTGGCACCCATTTAGCATAATGATATGCTCATTGGCGATTCTAGCTTGATTAAATTCAATTTATACGCATTTACAATTTTGTTGAATTTTGGGTCATTGACATGACCTCAGAGGTCACCTAATGACCTAGGACCTTAAAATCGGGTATCAGTGGCTTCCTCTCGTGACAAGCATCACGCTCGTTTTTTAATCAAAGCTCCCCCCCCTGCACGGTCACACACTGATCGGACGCTGCACGGGCGAAGGTTAAAGGGAATGTTTTAGCTTTGTATTAGTTTTAAACTGAGATAGCCATTATCTGGGACCGGTATTGAAATGTATAAATTACTAAGGTCATTTTCCCAAAAACTTAACCGTTTTTAAGCAATTTAATTTACCATTTGCAAAATGACTCCAGACTGGTGCAGCCGCTGATTGGCTGACAGCCACCTTTTCAGCCAATCCCACTTTGTCAGCCAATCAGTGCCGGTCTATAGCTCAATTATGACGTCATTCGCCCAAATCTAAAAACTTAATTTATATAAAGTTAAGTGACTTTTCGAGTGAAAAAATATCACCATCGTTTTCAGCAATCGTTACTCCATATTTTCTACTACAACCAGCGTATATGTGACAACTTTGAGAAAGGTGAAACATTCCCTTTAAAGGGGCTATCCCACCTTAACATTATATTTGAGCTGAGATAGCCATGTTGATGGCTTGGCATTGAAATTAAGTATGGTAGCAGTTAAAACAACCACAATGATCTATACAAAAAGATATTCGAGTTCGATTTTGACATCTGTAAAAATAAGGCCCATGTGTATTTGAATAGGGCCTCTAAACCGACAACGTCGTCTCTCTTTACCCAACTGGTAATGGTAGTCGACTTGTTTTAAAGTCAGCTTTGGAATATTTTCGTCTTTCATTTCTCGATCCTCGGGTGGTTCGCAATCTAGAGGCTAGCACTATCAGCTGGAGTTGATGCAGCAGTTGGCCGCCAGGGACCGCTAGTGAGCCAGGTGTTATGACGTCGCAAGCAAATGGTACCAGTTAAATATTTAACGCTAAATATGTATTTATTTATTTATAAATAAATAAATCAATATTTAGTGGTACCATTTGCTTGCGACGTCATAACACCCTGGCTCACTAGCGGTCCCTGGCGGCCAACTGCTGCAACAACTCCAGCTGATAGTGCTTGCCAATCTAGACACCGTGTGGTTCGCTTTTTCTGCGCAATAGATGTCCACAAAAAAAAATTGTGCCATACATTTGGCAGCACAAAGGATTTCCCTGTTATTTACAACAAAAAATGACGTCACCAACCAAACTTTCTGCTTAAAACTAAAAGTTAAATATCTTCCAAGATAAACTTTTTTTTTGGAAAAAAAGTTAACGAACATGCTCAGATGACCTCACCTGACATGTAGACATACAATTAAGTGTGATTCGACAACTTTCAAAAAGGTGGGACAGTCCCTTTAAAGGGAATGTTTCACTTCTCTGAAAGTTGTGAAATATACAATAGTTTTAGTAGAAAATATGAAGTAAGTGCTGCTGATAACGATGGTGATATTTGTTCTCTCGAAAAGTCACTTAACTTTATACAAATCAAGGTTTAAATTTTGGATGATGGCGTCATTATTGAGCTATAGACCGCCTTTGATTGGCTGACAAAGTGGGATTGGCTGAAAACATGTATGTCAGCCAATCGGCGGCGGGACTAGGCTGGACCCCATTTAGCAAATGGGAAATTAAATTGCTTAAAAACGGCAAGTTTTGGGGAACATGATCTTAGTATTTTCGACATTTCAATAACGGCCAAAGCTAATGGCTATCTTATTTCAAAACTAATACAAAGGTGAAACATTCCCTTTAAAGGGAATAGTCGACCTTAACATGGTGTTATGAACTGAGATAGCAGAATTGTAGCTTCGATATAGAAATCATATGATCCACGGCTTGTTTTCCCCAAAACTCTACCTCAATGGCTCTAGAGCAGATTTTCGAACGAACCGCCGAGGTTTATACCAGATGGGAGTTTTATACCAGATTGACGGTGAAGTCATAGCATTATAACCAATATTTTATGTTAAAGTCAACCGACCTTGGCTCTATTTCGCCCAACTTTGGGGCCTTGGCGACTGCCGGCTGCGTAATGTGGAGTGTAATATTGCGATCAGTCAAGACCCCGAAAAAGCAAGCAGGAAACTGTGTTGCGTTACCAAAAGCAAGCGATTTGACGATCCCCATGGACCAGTTGTCTGCGAGATGGTCTGGGGGTCCGGGGCGACAGCCCCCCCCCCCCCCCGTAGGTTCTGCAGCGCAGCGAGCGAATGCGAGTGGAGCGTTCTAAACGTGGGCCCCTGCGACCGTAATTTCTGCATAGGTTAGGTCAGGTTCGATTATGTTATTACAATATTGTTTCCTGCCACACCCTGGTCAATAGGCATGGTCGTCAGCCAGCAGGGTGGAAATAAACAAACTCCCGATTTCGAAAATTCGAAGGAGGTATGTAGTAAGCAATTCTGAACAACTTTTCTATCTTTGGTTTTTGGATTTGATTAATTCCTGACTACCTTAAATCCATTTTTCGGCAACATGTTATGGCGGCCATAATGCATGGTCGTCAGGATTGTGAAAATAAAAAATATCGGATTTCGAAAATAGCGAGGGTGGATTCGTATGAAGTAAACAATTCTGAACAACGTTTCTATCTTCGGTTTTTGTATTTGATTAAATTCCGACTACTTTAAACCCATTTTTCGGCAACATGTTCGGGCGGCCATGACCGACAGCGCCAAAGTAGGCAACACGGACATTGGAAACGGCAATAATGTACTATTGCAGGTACACTACAGGTGAGATCAAGCTGAATCCTTCCATGCTCAACCGACAGTCATTCCCAAAGGCATTTCGGTTTCAGAACTCGAATCATGATGCATAAACGCAAACCAACAGGCCTGAATACGGCTCGTGCACACTCCCCGGTTCAACTAGCGGGACGAACAGCGAAAATTTAGAGATATCAGGGACCAATCCGGCCTCCACCTTCAGAGGTCCCTCTCCTTCCTCCAGAGGGCCCACTCAGACCTCCAGAAGGCCCATTCAGACCTTCAGATGGCCCAATCTGACCTCCATATGGCCCACTTTGACCTCCAGAAGGCCCACTCAGACCTCCAGAAGGCCCACTCAGACCTCCAGAAGGCCCATTCAGACTTTCAGATGGCCCAATCTGACCTCCATATGGCCCACTTTGACCTCCAGAAGGCCACTCTGGATACCATTGGCCCCCTCTGGCTTCCAGAGCCCACTCTGACCTCCCGGGGGCTCACTCCGGCTTCCGGATGGCCCCTCTGGCTTCCAGAGGGCCCAGTATGGCATCCAGAGGGCCCCTATGGATACTAATTGCCCCCCCCCTCTGGCCTACAGGGAGCCCACTCTAGCATCCAGGGGGCCCACTCTGGCCTTCAGAGGGTCCCTCTGGCTTCACGACGACCATTCTCGCTTTCAGGGGGCTCATTCTGACCTCCAGAAGGCCACCTACGGTTTCCAGAGGGCCCCATGTGGCCTCCAGAGGCCATACTCTGGCCTCCACCTCCAGAGGGCCCACCGCTGCCGCTACCTCCAGAGGGCCCACTTCAGCCTCCAGAGGGCCAACTCTGACCTATAGATGGTCCTCGCTGGCCTCCAGTGTGCCACTCTGGCATGCATAGGGTCCTCTCCAGCCTCTATAGGGCCCTCTCCAGCATCTGTATATCATTGGGCCTCTCTGGCGCCCAGAGGGCCCACTTGGACCTACAGGAGGACCACCACTCTGACCTCCAGAGGCATCACACTCACCACCATAGGGCCCCCTCTGGATTCGAGGGGCCTACTCTGACCTCCATAGGTCCCGCTGTGGCCTCCAGAGGGAACCCTCTCCTCCATATAGCCTACTCCGACCTCTAGAGGGCCAACTCCGGCCTCCAGGCGCCAACTCTGGCCTCCAGAGGGCCCTCTCCAACCTTCAGAGGGCCCACTTTGGCCTCAAGAGGGCTCAATTTGGCCTCCGGTGTGGGGGGGGGGGGCATTCTGGCTCCCAGTGGGCCTCTTCTGGCTTCCAGAGGGCCCTCTCCGACCTCCAGAGAGCCCTTCGGGCCCACCTGAGCTCCAAGAGACTAGGAGGGAGGGGGGGGGGGGGGGCAACATATACGATGGCCTCCTTCATGGTCCTTTGGGGGCAGGGCTCGCATGGCCCCCCTTGCGACCGCCACTGGTCTCAGGGGCCCTCTGTCGATCTCAGGGGCTCTTTGTCGGTCTGAAGGCACACTGTGTCGGTCTGGGGGCCCTTGGTCGGCCTTAGGGGTCATCTGACGGCCTGAGGAGACCCTCTAACTGCCTGAGGGGCCACCTGTCAGCATGAGGGGGCCCTCTGTCGGCCTGAGGTGGCCCTTTGTCCGTCTGTCGGCCTGAGGGGCCCTCTGGTGGCCTTAGGGGCCCTCTGTCTATCTAAGGGGCCCACTATCGGTCTGTGAGGGCCCTCGGTCGGCTTGAGGGAGCATTTGGTCGACTTGACGGGTTTTGGTCAGCTTGAAGGGCCTCGGTCGGTTTTGGGAGTCATGTGACGGCCTGAGGGCCCTCTGTCGGCCTGAAGGGGCCCTCTGTTGGCCCGTGGGGGGCCTTCGGTCAGCTTGAGGGGACATTCGTTTGACCCTCAGTCGGCCTAAGGGGCTCTAGGTCGGCTTAAAGGGCCCTAGTGTGCATCTGCATATTTAGTGCGCGATTTACCCATCATCGGCGCTTGCTGGTCCAAAGAACGGCAGCAGAGTGTCCTGAAGACCAAACATGTTTTCAAAAAATGGATTTAAGGTAGTCAGGAATTAATTTCATCGAAAAACCGAAAATTAAAAAGTCGTTCAGAATTGTTTACTTCATACCGATCCGCCCTCGCAATTTTCAAAATCGGAAATCAATTTTGACAACCATGCCTATTGCATAGGCTTATTCTCCGTTCAATTCTGAGCGGTTAAAACACGCCTATCTGTCGGAACGGTATACTAATTTAAGTTTTTAGACTGATTCATATAACGTTGGAAGACCTGCTGCACATATGTTGCAAAATTAGTGGTGCACTTGTGAATGAGAAGGCAACGACCTGGATAATAGCTCTAATACCTAGCAAGACTGTTCGCATTATAAACGCTAACACTGAGCCAAATATAAATTCCCCTGTCTTTTTTTGCCAAATGGCATGCAATATCTTTCAAGTTGCAATACACGTTGCAATGGTGGAAAACCCAATGGACAATGACGTTGAGAACCTTTGATGCATGTCTTTATCTTATCCATCAAACCAAGTTCATGTCGCTGGTGTGACCACTTCATAATTTTGGGATTATGTTGAGAACAAAAAAATATTGCACACATTTTTTGCTTTGACTTAATTTTGACCGAACTGAATGTTGGTCCGGCGGGCGTGAATGTTGGTCCGGCGGAGCCCCAGGTTAGCGGGCCCGGCCGTAAAGGTTATCCGTCCAGCGGAGCCCCTGATTTGAGTGCCCGGACGTTAGGGTTGACCTCTCCCGGACAGAGAAAAAAGACGGGCAGTAAAGCGTAGCCGATGTTTCACATAAGTCCTATTGATGTTGTCCAGATTGCCTTGGGATGCTAGGATAAAACCGGCTGGTAATTAATCACTGCTAGGATAAAACCGGCTGGTAATTAATCACATAATTTTCTGAGCGGCCCACGCAGTCGTATAGCGGAGCAACCAAATATTTCGGAAAAGATAGAGGACATTTATCTTACCTGGGAGTCTCCCATCCAGCCGGCATCCGGCAACTAGTGGGAGGGGATTTAAAGGTCTTACAATTATCAAAGCGGTGCGTACGACAGGAGAATGAGTGTGATGGTCAGTGGGAATGTTTCATTGGAGCCGAGCGAATCGTAAGTTAAGGCCAGTAGGAGTAGCAAGGCACTGAGCCAGAACGGCCAGGCGGCTTAATACTCGAAGGCTATTTAAATGACAGCAAAGCTATCATGACAAGCGGGTACACTTTCGTATAGGAGATAGGTAGGCGTGCGAAGAGAGCGAGTAACTAGACGGATGGCCTGACATGCGATTATAATTGGAAGCTTCGATCGCAAATATGACATTGGTCACAAGAGCACTATCAACAACCCTAGACATGGACGCTTCTCCCTCGTACCAGTCAATACCCTAAAAGGAAATAGTTCACCTTCAACATTAGCTTTAAACTGAGATAGCAGATTTGTAGACCGTGTTGGGAAACCCCTATCTGCAAGTTGTATTGACTGAAAAGACTCTCCAGTCGAATATATTTGAGTTTTTGGCGAAGGAATGCGGTGCTGGCGAAAGAATGTGGTGCTGGATCTAGCCCGGGCAGAGGCTATACCATCAGCCAATCAGCTTGCAGCTGGTGCTAGCAAGCGAATCGCCGGCCGCCGGTTGGCACGTCTCCAAT
This sequence comes from Chirona hameri, assembly GCA_036785665.1. Taxonomy (NCBI): domain Eukaryota; kingdom Metazoa; phylum Arthropoda; class Thecostraca; order Balanomorpha; family Balanidae; genus Chirona; species Chirona hameri. The sequence continues at coordinate 12,938 of JAXIVJ010020221.1, forward strand.
GAGAGTCTATCCTTACGCGACTACTTTCGAATCTGATTGGCTGAACCATTTTTTTAATTCGCGTGATGTCAGGACTCTGATTCAGAGAGTATGCATATAGTTTTGATAAACAATAATAATTTACGGCCTTCTGTCCTGAATCGACGCGATATAATGCCATTTTTGACAATATAAAAATAAATTGAATTAAACAAAATAATCAAATCGTGTTTGGGAAAATTTTCCAAGGTGAGCTATTTCCTTTAATGGCGAGACGCTGAGCAGTAAAGCACTTACATCGTGACCTGCCTATATGATGAACCAGAATAACCAGCCTCTCCAATCGAAAGCATTGAAAGCAGCAATTATCATCGGAAGTTGTATACGCGAAGGGGGATACGTCTACGTCCATAGGCGGCGGAACAAGGCGGGGGGCACGGGGGCACCGTCCCCCCTTGAATTTGCAGGGGGCACCCATATCAAAGTGCCCACCTTAAATTTGGTATGGCTAAGATAATTATGATAGATATTGATGTACAACTTACAGTACTTTATGCTACATCAATTCTAAGTCTTCTAAAAAAAATCCAATGAAATTAATGTAGTACTGTGGGAGATAATGACGATTTAATTACATCAAGTCA
>JAXIVJ010020222.1:0-13545 GCA_036785665.1 Chirona hameri
AAATTGGTGTCGCTGGTTCAAAACTTGATATGGCAGTTTGCTAACTCCAGTTCCTAAAAGTTGGTATGGCCCATGCCATACCTGTCATACTGCATTTCCATCCTTATAACGTGCCTTTTCATCCGTTTTGTTTGGCCCTTTCAACGCTTGGGAAAGGGCCCTTTCCACGCTCGGGAAGGGGCCCTTTCGAGGCCGCCCCCTCCCCCCCCCCCCTGGACGCAATCCTGGCTACGCGCCTGCATATTAGTAACATATTATTTATTATAAGAATTAATGCAAGGAACTTGTAACTCTGCGAGATAAAAGGCCCATCATCCCATTATGCGAAATGGGAAGAAAAAAAAACGCTAAATTATTGGGTACCTATTACTAAATTATAACCTATGGGCTATGTAACTAAATATTTTGTAATAAATATTTTGTATAAGAACACTCGTAGCTGTGACCTGAAAGTCGCCAAGAATTATTGTAATTATTATTAATGGCGTCGGACTAGTAGACCGCTCGACCGTACTTAACCCGGCATTGACTGGGGTCTCAGTCGAACGCCATTGACTGGGGGAGGGGGCGTTAAACGCCCCCCCCCCCCCCCTGGTTATCTTTCGAACCAATGATCGCAGCGATACGCGCAAGGCGGCAATCGAAAGCTCTCAATGAGATGAATCTAAAGCATACTAAAAAATGTCCACGTGAGGTAAAATGTCAGATCAAGGGTCAAAATCGACGTATTTGAGCTTATGGGCCATATTTTCCATCCAAAGCCTTCGATTACGACCATGATCACCCAAAGTGCTGTCAAAGGTATGATACACATCCCGCATGACCTAAACTGAGATTGTTGGCCACGGTCAAGGTCATGTCACAAAAGGTCACTATGCTTAACCCTCGCCCGGGTAGGGCAAAATCACTACGTTTTCGGGTAAGGGGGGGGGGGTACGACCCCCCCCCCCTTTAGCGTTTCGCCCCTAATTGAGCTAGAGCTTCGCGTCAAAGACGAGCGTGTTGCTTGTGACGAGAGGAAGCCGCTGATACCCGATTTTAATGTCTTATGGCATTAGGTAACCTCTGAGGCCATGTCATATGACCCAAAGCTCATCAGTTTTGTAAATGCGTATAAATTTAATTTTATCGAGCTAGAATCGTGAATGAGCATATCACAATACTTAACGGGTGCAAAATTCGTAATCAGCGTCACAAAATGTCCTAAAAACTGCCAAATTTCAAAAAGGTCATGTCAGGTCATCTGAGGGCAGTGACCTCGGTTGACCTGTGGAAGCGCATGACCCCAGTGGAACACATAATTATGTAAAATGGATCCCAAATTTGAAATCAGCGTCACAAAATGTCCTAGAAACCGCCAGAAGCCCAAAAAAGTAATCTGAGGTCATCGGAGGTCAATGACCTCAGCTGACCTCTGAAAAGGTCAATCGAGGTCACAATCTCAATGAAAACCACAACTGTCACCTGGAAACACCTGTGCATATGCTCCTGAACAAGAAACACTCGAAAACTGCACAAGTTGCAAGCATCGATACTGCGGGACGACAGTTGCGCCTGACATGACCTTGAGAAACAGGTCATAGGTCACGGGTCATGTGGGTTAGAAATGATTTTTTTTTAGAGTATGTGGGAAATTTGCAAAAGTACGGTACTGAAAGTTACATCGAAATCGGTTGTAAACTACGCGTTATTCTAGAAAAACCGAAGGGGGTGGCATCCACCCTCTACCCTGGCGAGGGTTAAAATATCTACGAAAGTCATGCATGAACACATGTTTTATGAGTTATTTTCCACGTAGAATTCGATAGTGATAGTCATTTTACCACCAGACTTCATTTACGTGAAGTTAATGTCAAGTTCAGGTCAAGTTCAGGTCACTGAAGGTCAAAAAATTTAATTGATAAATCTAAATAAAATGGCATGTTTCTAGACCACTTTTGTCTCAGAAATATAGTGGTGCAATTCATTTGTCTGTATCTGGTAAAAAAAGGCAAAACAAAAGAAGTGTAAATGTGATGTCATGAGTTACCCATACTTTAGATGCCATGCGTCAGTCAAAAATGGTGATATCAATCTGAAATTTGGTATGGTAGTTTCCCATATGTGCTTCTCTGAATATCTTCCGTTTTTTTAATATCTTTGAAAAATTTGAATTTGTGGGCATTTTCCACATTTTTTTTTGTTGGGTCAAAACCCAGAATTTTCCCAATTTCGAGATAGCCAGTTTCTAGCCCTGACAATTTTCTATCTTTTGGCGTTTTTCGATTGCATTTTTCTTTTAAATATGGCACTTCTACGGCCTGGCAAAGTTTATCTGATTTTGGTGTAAAACTCGTGTGTAGTGATGTCACTAAATTCGATATATCTCGAAATTTTCGACGAAATTGCTTTTTTTACAGAAGACGTAAACGTGATTTATAAGAAGGTACCCGAAGTTTCACGTTGATGAGCTATTATGAAAATTCATCAGGGGGCGTTAAACGTCCCCCCCCCCCCCAGTCAATGGCGGGTCAAAGTAAGAAAAATTAAAATCGGCCGAAAACTTTTTGAGTTATAGGCCATCAAAGTTTAAAAAAAACTGCAAAATGTCTCCAAAATGACCGCAGTGAAATGTTGATATGTAAATTACCAGAGGTCGAATGCAACTTCTAGCATACCTATTGTACCTCCAGGGGCTTCTTGGAAGGTCAGAGGAGTCCCTGGTCAGACCGAAAGGGCCCAAAGCACGTATAGATCCCAAATGAAGATTAAATACAAAGAGGACTTACTCCACAAAATATTAAAATCGGAGCTTTCGGGTATAGTCCGAGCTTTCGGGTATAGTCGGAGGGTAAAATCGGAGCTTTCGGGTATCACCCTTCGTCAGCGATTAACACGCGCAGTGGAGAGGGGTATGCCACGCCCACTAACACGCAGTGGAGGGGGAGGCGGGGGGGGGGGCACTATTTCCGAAAGTATCAGAGCTAGAACGAGCAAACTGACAGGGTAGGTAGGTGCTATGATGATATACATTTTCTAAAATTTTCGTGACTTTCGGTCAATATCTTCAAGGTTAAACGAGGTCACGAAGGTCAAATCTGGCCAAATGTCACAATTTTGGTAATTTGACCTCTGTGGCGTCACAGATCACAATGTGTCCAAAGTTGTTTCCGGAGATGAACATTGACATTGCCTACCGAATGGCGTTTGAATTATCCCGATCCGACTGTTGGTTCTGAAAATATCGCTTTGCCGACCCCGATTCTGGCCGCCATCTTGGACTGCAAATCCATATAACTCAAAAAATGTTCGACCGGTTTTCTTTTGTTTGCGTTAAACGATCCGCTATTAAAGGAAATAGTTCACCTTGGAAAAAATTTACCCAACACGATTTGAATATATTTTTAATACAATTTATTTTTATATTGTCAAAAATGGCCTTCTATCGCGCCGATTCAGGGCAGAAGGCCGTACATTTTTATTGTTTATCAAAACTATATGCATACTCTCTGAGTCAGAGTCCTGACGTCACGCGAATGTAAAAAATGGTTCAGCCAATCAGATTCGAAAGTAGTCGCGTAAAGATAGACTCGCATTGGAGATGTGCCAACCGGCGGCCGGCGATTCGCTTGCTAGCACCAGCTGCAAGCTGATTGGCCGATGGTATAGCCTCTGCCCGGGCTAGAACCAGTACAACATTCTTTCGCCAGCATCGCATTCCTTCGCCAAAAACTCAAATATATTCGGCTGGAGAGTCTTTTCAGTCAAGAAAACTTGCAGATAGGGGTTTCCCAACACGGGCTACAAAACTGCTATCTCAGTTTAAAACTAATGTTGAAGGTGAACTATTTCCTTTAAATGGGCGTTAATGACGCGTAAAAACACCGCCCTGCTCCGCTTCGTTTTCGAGCTATTCACGAAAACATGTGGGGGCACAAAATTGCCCCCCCCCCCCCTCCGCTGCGCGTGTTAAGAGGCATTCGGTAACAGGGCATTCCTCGTCTTTAAGATGAGCAATGACATGTTGCCGAATGCCTCTTAATTGCTAACGAAGGGTGTTACAATATATCCGCAAGCTCCGATTTTAATTTGTATTGTAGAGTAAGCCCTCTTTGTATTTAATATATATCACCCACTCCACATCATGTCTTTTCGCGGATCCCAGATGAGTCCCTGAACAGGTCAGAAGGACGTTGAAAAGGTCAGGGGCCCCTAGACTATCTGAAGGGACCCTGGGCCTTTCAACAGTAAAAATGCAGTTGTCCAGACAGACTGGTTATTGATTCGACTCTGATTGAATCGATTGGAATCGTTCAATACAAATCCCTTGAATCAAAGAAGAATCGATTCACTACCGGATTTTTTTTATTCATGAATCATGATTGAATCAAAACCCGCATAGAATAAAGGCTGATTGAATAAAAAAGACTGCAATGCTATTCCAATGGTGAGTCAAACGTGATTTGATCAAACAATATTTTGATTCTTTGAATCGGAAAAAAATCATTTCTCAAAATTGTTATCCATGAATGAAACGGTGACTGAATCATTCATATTCCAAAATGAATCGTGATTGAATCCTTCCAAAAAAGGTGAATCAATCACCAGTCTGTGTCCAGGGAATACAACTCAACATTTTTGCGCCGCGCAATTTAACTACAAATTCAATTATATGCGGGTAGAAGAAGAAAAAAACGGACGTTTCTCGGCTCATTTATGTGTTATGTTGCTACTTTCCTATATAATTGGGACAACACTTTATAATTTTTAACGCACTTTTAAACGCACAATAACGTTTTCAGAGGCCCGCACCATAAGCAATGTGACGCATTGATGAGAATGCATATCTAGGGCATAAGACTCGAAATTTTCGCGGCGCTCCGCGGCGCAATTTGTTTAAGAGTTCCAGGTCTTGAGCTTAAAAAATATTCCAAGTTGGTATAGCTGATTCTAAATTGGTGTCGCTGCAGTTCCAAAGTTGATATGGCAGTTTGCAACTCCAGGTCCTAAAAGTTGGTACGGCCCATGTCATACCTATCATACTGCATTTGCCATCCTTGTAACGTGTTTTTTCATCCGTTTTGTGGTTTGTGATCAGCTAGTGTAGATATTTGTGTTGTCAATATGCCCCACCACACAGGCGGCCGCCAGACGTTATGCTGTGGCGGCGGCGGCGGTTTGACAGTTTCAGACAGCCATTGGTCAATGCCAGTTATTGTCATTATAAGGCTGAGGTTTGTATATGATAGCGCTAATGGTATATGCAAAAAAATCCCTTTCGACTTTCGACGTTCGAGGCGCCGCGCCCCCTGGACGGAATCCTGGCTACTTGCCTGGACGTGGTATTGTTCATTCGAAATGAAGGGTTAAGTGGTGCCATTTTTTTCTGGATCTCGTTGCTTGTCAAACTCTAGCTAATTCATCTGACGTGTCTCCTACCCAGTGACGTCGCAAGTTTAACCTTTGTATTGCATTGTTAATCATTTGACATCTTCATGCGTGTTGACATTTTTGGACGCGGGTCAGTCGTCCTCATAACCGTATTCTATGGCCGTGGTCGTCGTGAGCAGGGTGAGCTGCGACCAAAGATCAGTCGGGTTTCTGCAGTGGTGACCGTCTGTTTGCCGTCTTCTCAGATCCTGCGTCGCTCGGAGCGTTTGTTCGGCTCGCGGCTGCTGCTGCCGCTGTGCCGGCCGCTGTACAGCCAGTTCGTGCCGGGGGAGTCTGAGCAGGACCTGGCGCGTGCTGCCGACCGACTGCGGCAGACTGGAGTACGCCTCGTGTTCGCCCACATGTTGGAGGACGACCTCAGGGAAGGACAGACGCTGTGAGTATACCACGGCACTTTAGTGTACAGTATACCACGGCCCTTTAGTGTACAGTATACCGCGGTACTTTAGTGTACAGTATACCGCGGCCCTTTAGTGTACAGTATACCGCGGCACTTTAGTGTACAGTATACCGCGGCACTTTAGTGTACAGTATACCGCGGCCCTTTAGTGTACAGTATACCGCGGCACTTTAGTGTACAGTATACCGCGGCACTTTAGTGTACAGTATACCGCGGCCCTTTAGTGTACAATATACCACGGCACTTTAGTGTACAGTATACCGCGGCACTTTAGTGTACAGTATACCACGGCACTTAAGTGTACAGTATACCGCGGCACTTTAGTGTACAGTATACCACGGCCCTTTAGTGTACAGTATACCGCGGCCCTATAGTGTACAGTATACCACGGCACTTTAGTGTACAGTATACCGCGGCCCTTTAGTGTACAATATACCACGGCACTTTAGTGTACAGTATACCGCGGCACTTTAGTGTACAGTATACCACGGCACTTTAGTGTACAGTATACCGCGGCCCTTTAGTGTACAGTATACCACGGCACTTTAGTGTACAGTATACCACGGCCCTTTAGTGTACAGTATACCACGGCCCTTTAGTGTACAGTATACCGCGGCACTTTAGTGTACAGTATACCACGGCACTCTAGTGTACAGTATACCACGGTCCTTTAGTGTACAGTATACCACGGCACTTTAGTGTACAGTATACCGCGGCACTTTAGTGTACAGTATACCGCGGCACTTTAGTGTACAGTATACCACGGCACTTTAGTGTACAGTATACCACGGCACCTTAGTGTACAGTATACCGCGGCCCTTTAGTGTACAGTATACCGCGGCACTTTAGTGTACAGTATACCACGGCACTTTAGTGTACAGTATACCGCGGCCCTTTAGTGTACAGTATACCACGGCACTTTAGTGTACAGTATACCGCGGCCCTATAGTGTACAGTATACCACGGCACTTTAGTGTACAGTATACCACGGCACCTTAGTGTACAGTATACCGCGGTCCTTTAGTGTACAGTATACCACGGCACTTTAGTGTACAGTATACCGCGGCCCTATAGTGTACAGTATACCACGGCACTTTAGTGTACAGTATACCACGGCACCTTAGTGTACAGTATACCGCGGCCCTATAGTGTACAGTATACCACGGCACTTTAGTGTACAGTATACCGCGGCCCTTTAGTGTACAGCATTCCGCGGCACTTTAGTGTACAGTATACCGCGGCCCTTTAGTGTACAGTATACCGCGGCCCTGTGGCATATAGGTATACGATCCTACCGGTGGCTTTTCATGTCGAGGTGAGCATGACAAATTACAAAACCACGATACAGTATCTGGGCTGCGGGGTCGGTCTCGGTCGCAGTCGGCCGTCCCAGCCTGAGTCTGAGGTCGCACCGCACTCGAGTCGTCCCACACCCCGCAGTCAGAGTTAATGAAACCCCACCAACTCCCCCTGTGTGATACCCCTGCCCCTCTGCCCTGTGGCACCGTCCCCGGAGTTGGCAGGACCCCTCTGTGACCCCCTCCCCGGTGTTGGCAGGTCCCCTCTGTGACTCCCTCCCCGGTGTTGGCAGGACCCCTCTGTGATCTCCTCCTCGGTGTTGGCAGGACCCCTCTGTGACCCCCTCCCCGGTGTTGGCAGGACCCCTCTGTGACCCCCTCCCGGTGTTGGCTGGACCCCTCTGTGACCTCCTCCCCGGTGTTGGCAGGACCCCTCTGTGACCCCTCCCCGGTGTTGGCAGGTCCCCTCTGTGACCCCTCGCCGGTGTTGGCAGGTCCCCTCTGTGACCCCTCCTCGGTGTTGGCAGGACCCCTCTGTGACCCCCTCCCGGTGTTGGCTGGACCCCTCTGTGACCCTTCCCCGGTGTTGGCAGGACCCATCTGTGACCTCCTCCCCGGTGTTGGCAGGACCCCTCTGTGACCCCTCCCCGGTGTTGGCAGGACCCCTATGTGACCCCCTCCTCGGTGTTGGCAGGACCCCTCTGTGACCTCCTCCCCGGTGTTGGCAGGACCCCTCTGTGACCCCTCCCCGGTGTTGGCAGGACCCCTCTGTGACCTCCTCCCCGGTGTTGGCAGGACCCCTCTGTGACCCCTCCCCGGTGTTGGCAGGACCCCTCTGTGACCCCTCCTCGGTGTTGGCAGGACCCCTCTGTGACCCCCTCCCGGTGTTGGCTGGACCCCTCTGTGACCCTTCCCCGGTGTTGGCAGGACCCCTCTGTGACCTCCTCCCCGGTGTTGGCAGGACCCCTCTGTGACCCCTCCCCGGTGTTGGCAGGACCCCTCTGTGACCCCCTCCCGGTGTTGGCTGGACCCCTCTGTGACCCCTCCCCGGTGTTGGCAGGACCCCTATGTGACCCCCTCCTCGGTGTTGGCAGGACCCCTCTGTGACCTCCTCCCCGGTGTTGGCAGGACCCCTCTGTGACCCCTCCCCGGTGTTGGCAGGACCCCTCTGTGACCTCCTCCCCGGTGTTGGCAGGACCCCTCTGTGACCCCTCCCCGGTGTTGGCAGGTCCCCTCTGTGACCCCTCCTCGGTGTTGGCAGGACCCCTCTGTGACCTCCTCCCGGTGTTGGCTGGACCCCTCTGTGACCCCTCCCCGGTGTTGGCAGGACCCCTCTGTGACCTCCTCCCCGGTGTTGGCAGGACCCCTCTGTGACCCCTCCCCGGTGTTGGCAGGACCCCTATGTGACCCCCTCCCCGGTGTTGGCAGGACCCCTCTGTGACCTCCTCCCCGGTGTTGGCAGGACCCCTCTGTGACCCCTCCCCGGTGTTGGCAGGACCCCTCTGTGACCTCCTCCCCGGTGTTGGCAGGACCCCTCTGTGACCCCTCCCCGGTGTTGGCAGGTCCCCTCTGTGACCCCTCGCCGGTGTTGGCAGGTCCCCTCTGTGACCCCTCCTCGGTGTTGGCAGGACCCCTATGTGACCCCCTCCTCGGTGTTGGCAGGACCCCTCTGTGACCCCTCCCCGGTGTTGGCAGGACCCCTCTGTGACCCCTCCCCGGTGTTGGCAGGTCCCCTCTGTGACCCCTCGCCGGTGTTGGCAGGTCCCCTCTGTGACCCCTCCTCGGTGTTGGCAGGACCCCTATGTGACCCCCTCCTCGGTGTTGGCAGGACCCCTCTGTGACCCCCTCCCCGGTGTTGGCAGGACCCCTCTGTGACCCCTCCCCGGTGTTGGCAGGACCCCTATGTGCCCCCCTCCTCGGTGTTGGCAGGTCCCCTCTGTGACCCCCTCCCCGGTGTTGGCAGGACCCCTATGTGACCCCCTCCTCGGTGTTGGCAGGACCCCTCCGTGACCCCCTCGCCGATGTTGGCAGGACCTCTCTGCTGGACAGTAACCTGGCGCTGACGCTGCATCAGTTCAGCATGGTGTCGCGGATCACGGCGGCGGAGGCGCGGCCCTGCACCCTGCTGAAACTGACCGGCCTGGTGGCGGTGCCTGCGCTGGCGGCAGTCAGCCGGGTACTGGCCGCCGCGCCGGCCGCCCAGCTCGGCCGGCTGGTGGAGGGCGTGGCCGGCCAGCTGTCCGGCGGCCGTCAGTACAGGCTGCCGCAGCTTTGTGACGAGCTGCAGCTGCAGTGGGACGCTGGCCTCAGCAGACTGCGTACCGTGGGTCAGTGGACAGACAGACAGACACTCGGTCAGTAGGTTAGGTTAGGTGACCGCCATCGGGCGGCGCTGCGGCAGACAGCTTTGGCAGAGAAGCTTAGCGCAGATAAATACTTATTTTAGATGGGCACGATACTCTATGAAGTCCGAAGTCCGGTGATTCTCAGTGGAACACGAATATGGCCAATGTCGTGGGAACGCAAAAATGGCAGCAATTTTCAACATGATGCGCCAATGAGAAGTGGGCATATAAATAGTATGTTAACCCGCGCCCGGTGGGCCTCTGATCCACCTTCGCCCTGGTGTGGGGGGGGGGGGGCAAAATGCTCCCCCCTCCCCCACCCCACTAACTCGAAAACTAAAAGGGCTAGAAAGACGCGAGAAAAAAAACGTTCAAACGCTCTCGACAAAAACATTCGAAGTTAGGAGGGACATTGTTGCTCATTTCAATATTAAGGTCACCAAAGGTCATCAAAGCTAAAAATTTCCAAGTATACAACTTTGCTATAAAAAAATGTCACTAGAACTATGATAGCTGGAGCATTCCACGACAAATCGACACAAAATAATTACATTTGACAACCTCATATTTGTGAAAATTCTGAAAATGGGTTTATAGGGTCATCTCGAGTGCTAAAGCCAGCTGTAACAATCTTAATTTTTTATTCAGATCAACTGTCACCGAGTTATAGCCTCGGGCATTTTTTGAGAGGTCGTGTTGTAATGCCATCTTTGATCACCTGTAGCTTGTCAAGGAACAGCACGAACGTAATATAATTGCATATGGATGAGCTCGCACTGATGCGAGGAAACTTTTGGCAATTTCGGATATTTAATTTTGTTTACCCCATGACTTCGTGACATAGTTTTCCATGAAATACCTTGATCTGTGGCACCTCAAAAATGCGTTTTTGTCTGAAGCCAAATCAATCTTTATGAATTGTTTTTTTAAACCGTTTTGCCTATAAAGAGTACTTTTAAGCTTCGCAAAAACTCCGGTAGGCGGCGCTGCGAACACATCAGTGTATCTTCGGACTGGGTAGATATATCGAGATGCCGTACACGACAGTGGAATAGGTCTAAGCATTCTGAGAGGAAAATGTAAAAATACTTTTGTGATGAGGTCAAGGTCAAGGTCATATTTAAGGTCAAATATTGAAATTGCGACCTTAATATGACCTTGACCTTGGTAGAGATATTGAGATGCAGTAAACGACAGTGGATAGGTCTAAGTATTCTGAGACGAAAATGTAGAATACTTTTGTGATCTGAGGCGAAGGTCAAGTTCGTATTTAAGGTCAAATATTGCAGGTAGCGCTTAGAACACATGTCTGTGTATCTCTAGACTGGGTAGAGATATCGAGATGCTGTAAACGACAGCGGATAATTATGAGTACTCTGAGACGAAGATATACAAATACTTTTGTGATCTGAGGTCAAGGTCAAGGTCATAGTTAAGGTCAAATATTGAAATTGCGACCTTTAATATGACCTTGACCTTCACCTCAGATCACAAAAGAATGTTTAAATATGCGTCTCAGAATACTTAGACCTATCCACTGTCGTGTGCCGCATCTCGATATATCTACCCAGTCCAGAGATACATGCATACGTGTGTTCAAAGCGCTACCTGCAATATTTGACCTTAGATACGACCTTGACCTCAGATCACAAAAGTATTCTTACATTTTCTTCTCAGAATACTTAGACCTATCCACTTTCGTTTACTGCATCTCGATATATCTACCTAGTCCGAAGATACACAGATATGTGTTCGCAGCGCCGCCTACCGGAGTTCTTGCGAAGCTTAAAAGTACTCTATAGGCAATTTTTTTTTTTATTAAACAAAAAATAATAAAGACTGATTTCGCTTCAGACAAAAATGAAAATTTTGTGGTGCTACAGATCAAGGTATTTCATGGAAAACTAGGTCACGAGATCATGGGTAAAAAAAAAATCCTAAATGCCAAACGTTTGCTCGCATCAGCGCGAGCTCAACCATGTTCATATGCAATTATTTACGTTCGTGCTGCTCGTTGACAAACTACAGGCGATCAAAGATGGCCCTACAACATGACCTCTAAAAAATGCCCGAGGCTATAACTCGGTGACCGCTGATCTGAAAAAAAGATTGTCACAGCTGGCCCGAGATTGCCCTAGATTACCTTATAAACCCATTTTAAGAATTTTCACAAATATAAGGGGGTCACGCCTTGGTCGATTTGTCGTGGAATGTCCCAGCTAGGATCAAACGAAAACAACTCGAAAGCTCTTGAAAAATGAATTCGCCATAAGTGTCATTAAATTTTAGCTCAGGTCAATAGCTTAGGCTCCAGAGGTCACCAAAGGTCACAATAACATTTTCTTCCAAGAAGTTTTCCGTGAATTACTTTGTATCGATTGAACATAGAGCAATAATTTTAACGCCATCGTGTTTGTCTATTCGCGACACTCTGAAACATATTGAGCGTAACCTGGTTAGGTCAATTTCAAAATTTTACCTCAAGTAAAGGTCATTTGGTGACACATGTAGGTCATGTTGCATATGGTACGACGTAACTCGACGAGGCAAACACAGTGGTGTCATTCGCATGTCTCTATCTGTATTATATCAATAGTTATTGGCAAAAATGTACTGGTGGCCTCTGATTAACTCAGCTGACTTTGCAGAGATCACTGAGCAACAAATGCACATGGGTCATCAACAATGAGCTATAATAACACCAGTAAAAACGCCTTTTTGGGCGATGACCGAGCAGGCGCGCACTGGTAAAGCTAAAACAGGTTTGAAATATGAAACGGTACGGGAGCACACGTGGTAGTAACACATAGTCCTTTTAGTCCTTTTAGTCCCACATACAAATTACCAGGCCTCCATGCATGCCAACATAAAAATTAAGTTTTATTAAATTGTACATGACCTCCTTTTTCGAATCCGCCGAAAGTGAGTACGTCTTGAGCGTATAAAAAAGCGCATGCTTAGATAAATCAAGCCATTTTTTATCAAGAATGATTTATGTTCATTTCGACGTCTGCGGGTGCCACGCGCTGTGGTACCACCCCTATCAGAACGCACCATACCAAAATCAAAATTGATTTGATGGTTCTATCCAATGGTGAAAACCCGATCTCAATCGGAGCAGTGGTTGCAAAGTTATTAGCTTCCGAAAAGCGTCTGTATGGCCGGGTCGGGCCGGGTCAAATATAAACTTGTCTGGTAAGTTGACGAGAAACCTCACGGGCGCCTCGCGCCCGCTCGGTAATGAGTCTGAAAAAAATTCCCTGACCTGATCTAATGCATATTATCTGAATAGGAAGCATTTTTATATTTTCACATTGACTTATAATGGTGAGGTCACGAAATTGACCTGACCTTAGGTCACCGATATAATAAATCCGAGATTTAAGAATTGTAGGCACTTATGACCTTATGCAATCCTGTAAGTTTCAAATATCTCGGACAAACACTGTGGCTTTGGCACGACCACAAACATTTTTGGAGGTAAGGTCACTTGACGTGACCTGGTGGCCTGACCTGAGATGACCTGGGGTAAAAAAATTAACACAATGGGCCTGTTCTAGTGGCGCCTCTAACCTCCTCTAACCTCCAAGTTGCTCCAACTTGTAACTGTATAAGTCTGTATAATAGGACAGGACAGTTGCAAGTTGGAGCAACTTGGAGGAGGTTAGAGGCGCCACGGGAACAGGCCCAATGTGGGTAATTGATGCCCAAATATTGTGCCAAATATGGTGGCGCTGCGCACCGCCGTTTTCCCGCTATTCCCGAAAAACCTCAGGGGGTGGGGGGGTCAAAATGACTCTCCGCCAGAGCGAAGGTTAAGATAAATTTTGGAGAACAAAAACCGATAGGTCTGAATTAACGACTGTGGAAATCCTTTCTACACTGGGTGATATGGTAACAAGTGATTGCCAATATATTAGGATATCAAAGGATTTAACGCTAACGGTATGTGTAACAGTGGCGGCGTATTGTATTCTCAGATGGGGGGGGGGGGGGGCAAAGTAATTTCCAGGGACCCCGTCTTGGACTGAGGGCCCCCTTCACCACCTGCTACTGGGGACTCCCTCACACC
>JAXIVJ010020223.1:0-13543 GCA_036785665.1 Chirona hameri
TGCGCCACAATAGCAAAAGGTGAGGGAAATGCATATTGGATACAATATTATTACGTCATAAGTTTCTGAAGTGTCAACTACTATGAAATACAGTGATAAAATACCTTTAATAATGATTAACAAGAAAATTCAAACTTAAAAACAATAATTTGAATAAGTTTTTAATTAGCTTTCAACTCAAAATCAGATATATTTTGCAATGCTACACAAGAATGGCACCAGTGACGTCATTAACAAAGCTGGCTACGGGACTTGGGTATACTAATCAGGAACAACTCGCCACAATGGTTAAGTGCGCCGAGAAGCATGACAATGACTTTGTAAACAAATCGCCGACGCTAAATAGGTCGTCGTCGATGTGCATCGATGAGCTTCCGATTGAATTGCCAGTTTTGTGTCATTGTTTGTTAGTTTTTTGGGGAAAATTATTATTTTTCATTTTAATATAAAGCATAGTGTTATTTACAGCCACAGACAAATTATAGAATACTCCTAATGTTGAAAACAAATGAATCGATTTTCAAAAATTGAGGGTCGCAACTATGCCGCCGTTGATGTGCATCGATGAGCTTCCGATTTTATTGCCACTTTCTCCAATCGCTGTTAGTTTTAGAAGATCGCCGGTCATGTAATCACAACAAGCAGAACGCACAATATATTTTCCACTCCATTGCGTAAAAAAACAATACGTGAAAAACCCGCAGTTTGATGAGGACCAAAAGTACTTGCAAGTACCGGTCGTTAAAAGTGTGGAACGCTTATCAACTTTAACTTGAAATATCTTTCGGTAGGAAAGTTTTCATGCAAAATGTGATGAATTTACAATATATTTTGGTCTCGTCTGGCGATTTCAAGTGCTAACTCCATTTTTGTGGAAAAAGGTCATTACTTCCCTTTAATTAAGTTGCTGAATTGGTGCGGATACCTCCATCCCGGAGATGCCAGCTAGATATGCATAGGACATATGTGGGAGATGGGTTGGTTGGACGGGGTGGGGGGGGGGATGGGGGTGCACGTGCAATTGTTTTCGGTCGGGCACTTCCATCCAGGAGGTACCAGCTATCCAGCATATACCAGCTCATTAGTGCAATGTCATGGATGATGAGTGGAAGGGTGTACGAGTGGGTGACTTTTTTACGTTCGTGCCAACAGTAATCCCATTTATTTTATAGGGATCTGCCGTTCCAGAGATTCTGGAAAAAATATGTAAATATACGCAAAGCCGGGGTGGAGTTTTCACGGGTTTAACGTGTGTATAACGGGTGTCATGGGTATAATGGGTGAGTACCGGCAATAGCAGATTTAGCTCGTGTTCCGCAGGGGCACACCGGGTACCACGGGTGTATGTCGGGCACCGTAGGTTTTGACGGGTACCTCGGGTGTATGACAGGTACAAAAACGTATTATAGGTACGACGTGTGTGCCACGGGTAGTACGGGTTATCAATCCCTACTATCCTATTGGCTTTTACCACCACTTGACCTGTAATCGTATATATTCATATTCATATATTTCGTAACTTTCCACAAATATCAGTGTTTTTGTAAATGTTACACGTCAAATTGGATAAAAGGGAACGAGTAAAACATGGTAGAAGCAGCAAAACACACCATACCATCGGTCAAGGGATCATTCCGGCGAACCAGACATCAGTCAGCCCACCGCCCACCGCCCACCGCCCACCGCCCACCGCCCACCGCACACCGCACACCGCACACGCACACGCACACGCACACGCACACGCACACGCACACGCACACGCACACGCACACGCACACGCACACGCACACGCACACGCACACGCACACGCACACGCACACGCACACGCACACGCACACGCACACGCACACGCACACGCACACGCACACGCACACGCACACGCACACGCACACGCACACACACACACACACACACACACACACACACACACACACACACACACACACACACACACACACACACACACACACACGTCATGTGTCATGTGTGTGATCAGCACGGATACACATCGCGGCTATATCAGGTGGTTGGCCTGTGAGCAGGAACTTTTTGGCAGGCAAAGCGTGTGGTATTTGACCAGTTGATCAGCGTTGAGCCGCCGGAGATCTTTGACGACATCAGATATGTGATCGCATCTTCTCCTTCCGCTCACCACCCGCGCACAGAAGTTAATGAGTTTTTGCACACGATGGAGCTGCGTGGTCCCGTGCGTACCATACAATGCGATACAATAGCTGATGTAGGAGAGTACCAGTGCACTGGCAATTCGAACGAGTGTGTCTTTTGGAAGTACATGCTTCGCATGGGACAGGGCCATCAGTATGCCTGTCGATTTGGCAGAAAGCTGATCAATATGCGGTTCGGACGTGAGATGCTTGTCCATCACTACACCAAGGTTCTTAACCCGCGAGTTACTCTGGCGTCGCATGCTCCGTGCCGTCCGCTCCGTGCCGTGCCGCTCAAAGTTTGATGTTTTGACTATTGTCTCCCTCTGAAAATCGAATGTGAGAAACTATTGAAATCTGTGCGTTTTGAAGCAAAAGTTTTGAAGGGCGATGGCCACACGCATAGCGATATTTCCTTTGCCCTGTGGCCCGTTTAAAAGTATTTCGGTTTGGTTGGTCGCTGGAAGATTGCCAAAGTCCTGATTCAAGAGGAGAGTCAGGGTCTGGAAGAGTTCGTCCCTGGCGTCCGCATACCGCGGACAACGTTGTAGGTAATGAGGAGTGTCCTCTCTTCTGTGGCCGCACATGCACTCCGGCGATGTACGTGTACGATGACCGATATACGTGTCGGCCGCTGTGCCGGCGACAACTGTGTCATTGGTTTATCATAGGAAACGGCCAAATTCACAAATCGACGAAAACGGCCAAACGCGCGTCAATCCCGGGCCGATAACTCGCAAACCGAGGGTCGCAGCGACATGCGATACACACGATTCGACAGAGAGTACATTGGCCTGGCGTAACTTACATAAACAACGGCATTTTCAGTATTTAAATCGGTACTCGGAAACTGTCGAACATAGAACGCCGAGAATTCACCGCTTTGCAGGCGAAGGTACCCTCTTTAAATTATATATGTAACACAAAGCTGTTTGAGTAATATTTAGGCAGGCTGACAGGCGTTGCAATAATTTTGCAATATGTTTTGACCATGCTATTTTTTCCAACACCGCAAAGGATAACACGAAGACGAGTTTTCACCCACCAAAATACAATATACACCCGGATAGCGCCATCTTTACTGACCACTATCCATCCAAAATATGTCGCTTCTAGCTGATATATAACTTATGATGAATACAAACGTGAATCATTCATGACGCTATGACGCGCACTACGCGCGCACGCTATGACGCGCACTCGCCGGGAATCGCCAGGCGACGGCTGCGGCCGGGATAAGTTTGCCGTCCGCCGTCAATGGCGCTAGCTGACGTCCAGTGACCTTGGCCGGCGAGCGTGTGAGTTCCACAGCCGACAGCGGCCGCCTTTCATAACATATAAATCGGACCGGGAAATGGGCAGTGAATGAATTGGTTGGCTATATATATTAGCTGGCTATATAAATAAATGTGTCATATGCTATCCACCCAAAATATTACGCCATCTGCTAATAGTTAACCCTATTCCCTGCGGGCGACCAGAATTACGTTATCCTGCGGGGAGGCAGATTCTGCCCCCCCCCCCAGAAATCTCGAGAACCGCTCGGTCGATTTCAATAGGAAAAACGCCATTCGATTCGTCATGACAAGATCTCTCTTTTTGGATACCGAAATTTTGTTTTATTCAAAAATGGGGGAGCCCGGGGGAAAAAATCCGCAAATTTTGGGTGTTTTTTGAAAGGTGATTGCGGTCATGTGGCCCGACCGATTTTCTTGCCCCAAACGTTTTTGAGCTTCAAATGTACTAGTCTTTAATATATCAAAATAAAAAAATCATAGGCGTATTCAGGGAATGTAAAATAGGGGTTTTTCTGAGGAAACAAATGTGCTGTTCGTGATTGTTTGGGACGACATGAACATCACATGTGGGCATTATTTGCTGTAATTTGTTAAATTTGATATATTGCGGATAGG
Source organism: Chirona hameri (assembly GCA_036785665.1). Lineage (NCBI taxonomy): Eukaryota > Metazoa > Arthropoda > Thecostraca > Balanomorpha > Balanidae > Chirona > Chirona hameri. Next base: position 4,079 of record JAXIVJ010020223.1, read on the forward strand.
CGGATCCAGGAAAAAACCATGGGGTACCATGCGCGTCACGCTTTTATCATCTTACTAATTTGAAGTTGGACCTAATTTGAGGGTCGGTATCGCCTCCCATTTTGTTATTATGAGTGCACCTCTGCCCCAAAAATACATACAATCGCAGTATCTATGATGCATATTGCATTGAAATTGTTTCTGACGCATGTATTGCACTGCAAACTACGAAGGAAGTATGCGCCGCAAAACCGCATTCGTAACACCCTCCCCAAAACAGGAGCCTGGAACTGCCTCTGCTAAACCGATTTTTGTCAAAGTTTTGGCACAACACGAGCGATTCAATTTTGGGAAAAGTCACAAAGTTGCAGGACGTAACTTAACGTAACTTAACGGTGTATAATCAGCAAGTAAAAACCACGGGGGGGGGGGCAGAATCTGACCCCCCCCCCGCAGGGAATAGGGTTAACCCTATTTGTAACAGGCTCCTGGCTACCCCTATCTGTAACAAGGGGGCGGATTCCGCCCCCCCGGAGATCTCGAGATCTACCCGTCTGATTTTCAAAAATTAAACGGTGTTTGGTTTCCCTCAACACGATCTACATTTATAAATAATAAAAAAAAATATACATTTGGGATAGGGGGGCAACAGGGGGGCAAAAACTACAAATTTTAGTGGTATTTTTGATCCAACATAGCTGTCAGGTTTATCGACCGATTTTAACACAACTAATAGGAATCGATAGAGATTGAATTGGATATTGATATATGACGGTGACGTTTGAAAATCCAAAAATCATAGGCGTGTGCAGGTCACTCAATATGGGGGTGAAGTAAATGCGTAATAAAACCATTTTTGGATGTTGTTTTTTTGATAAATGAAATGGCATGTGATTGAGACATTAGAAAAACAGTTATAAATCATAATTTTGCCATAGGCGGTACCAGGTTAGTGAAAAAGGGGGGTACAATTGGGAAAAATATTAACCGCAGACAAGTTGCTACCCAGCACTATAAATATGTTACTTATCGTAGATAGTTCCTTTTTGCATGTTGTACTTCATCATAGGCGTATCCAGGATCCAAACTGGGGCGGCGCAAGACCTTTTGATAAGTATATTATCCGCTGTTATGATACTAACTAGTCAACAGTGACTATTTCACTTACAACTTCAAGTAACATTCCTACCCCCCTTTTTACCCTACCTGGACTCGCCTATTATCTTATAATCGTTCGTAGAGTAGCCTGTGGTGCGTGTTTCATCCTAAAACTGCAGTATGTTGTGTCATTGTACGCCCATGCCTCTTAGTTTCTTTGCAATAATATGACCCCCTTTCTTCCATTCCTGAGCGCGCCTCTGCAAAAAAATGACTTTATTCCCTTTTCTGGTCTCATATGTGCATATATTATTATAAGCTAAACGTATATTGCGCCGTTATCGCTGGCATATCGTCATCACCACGCCAGTCACCCCCCTTTTCATGTTCCTGAACACGCCCCTGAAACTCTATATGTAATAAATTATGCAAATAATGGAAGCAGAAGCTATCTTTTACATCTTGATAGCTATAAATGCCCCTTCCATTGCTCTATTGGCTTCCCGCCAAGCATTGAACACTTCCTGGAACCCCCCCCCCCCCCTTTCAAGCCCCTGAAACCGCCTCTGCCATGCAATTTTGTATGATATTTCATTAACATCAACTAATTTGCACTTGTTGCAATCACCGTAAGCCGATGTAACTCCTTCATACTTGATGCAGTTAGGAAGAAACCGTGAAGATCGCATTTCCGTATTATCGCCAAATGTCGCCTCCGAACCCACCCAAAAGTGTGCCCTGGAACCGCCTCTGTTCAGGTTAAGAACTCAAAATTTTGACTCCAAATGCGGAGTTTAATTCTATGAAAAGTCCCAAAATTTAATGAGCCTGCTCCCAGCCGTTCTGGAGATATCTGCGAAAAACATGAGGGGGAGGCGGAATCCGCCCCCCCCCCCCCCTGTTACAAATAGGGTTAAGTTATGAGGAATACAAACGTAAAATATTGATTAACATTTTAACAATGAACGCTCAGCAGTAAGCGTTGGTGGTGTAGTGTGTAGCGTATCTGGTTACTAAGTGGGTGAAGATGGTTCGATTCCGGCAGGCGCCCGGACTTTTTCTAAAACGGGATATCAAATATTAAGATATAAGTTAGCTTGCTATAAAAAATAAGTGTTTATTATAAAAACTAAATACCTAAATGGGACCGCTTGATTGGCATTGAACGTATTGGCTGGCTATATAAATTAACTGGCTATATAAATAAATGCTATACAAATTAATGGTTGTATAAATAAATGGTTGTATTCAAATAAATGCCTAAATCGGACCGGTTGATAGGCATCGAACGTATTGGCTGGCTATATAAATAAATGGTTATATTCATAAATGGCCATATAAATTGCAGCCTTCTAATCTTATATTATTATTTATAAAGTGTCTGTCCGTCCGTGCGTTGTTGATACGTGCAAATCAAATAACGTAACGGTCATACACAAATCGGCTAATAACTCAACAACCGTTTTTTTATGTGAAATATGTGAGTTAAATGTGTGAAATTTAACACGCATGTCTGGTGGCCGAGGCGCACCATCGTATTAAAATGTCAACACGATCCGAGCTGCGTGTCGGCCGCTGTGTCGGCGACAGCTGTGTCATTGGTTTAACATAGGAAACGGCCAAATTCACAAATCGACGAAAACAACCAAACGCGCGTCGATCCCGGGCCGATAACTCGCAAACCGAGAGTTGCAGCGACATGCGATACACACGATTTGACAGAGAGTACATTGGACTGGCGTGTCACATGTCGTACAGAGCAAACAAAGCTTAGTACAAGTCGAAAGTTATGACAACTTACATAGAAAGCGGCATTTTCAGTATTTAAATCGGTACTCGGAAACTGTTGAACATAGAACGCTGAGACTTCACCACTTCGCAGGCGAAGGTATCTTCCTTAAATTATATCCGTAACACAAAGCTGTTGGAGTAATATTTAGGCAGGCTGACAGGCGTTGCAATATTTTTTTAAAATATTTGTTGACCATGTTATTTTTCCGAACACCGTAAAGGATAACACGAAGACGAGTTATCAACAAAAAAAATATACACCCGCATACCGCCGTCTTTACTGACCAATATCCACCCAAAATATTTAGATAATAGATAACTTATGATGAAGACAAACGTAAATAATTCCTGACGCTCATAACGCTGCCTCAGCGGTCTGCGGGACCAGCGTGTGACCGGTCCGTAGTTCAGCCCGCAGCCGACAGGGGTGCTGATGGACTGCAGTCGCTGAGTTCAACAATGAACGCACGACTGGTGGGACGTGGGACCTCCGTCTGGGATATTTTATTGAAGCCGGATGACATATTTCAGGCAATAAAACGGCTAAACTGTGCAGATACTGTGAACGGCATGGGACTTGGGAGAAAAACGAGGAACAGAACAAAAATGGTTGTGCTCAGTATGTGTCAAGTTGTATGCAGTAATGTGCCGTCGTTGTGTTTATGTCTTAAGTTTGCCATGCAGTTCTGTCCAATTCGCTTTCATAATATATAAATCGGACCGGGAAATGGGCATCGAACGTATTGGCTGGCTATATAAATTAGCTGGCTATATAAATAAATGGCTATATAAATAAACGGCCATATAAATGTCAGGCCATCTAGTGTAGTATTTAAAAACAATAACGTGCTGAGTGTCATACAATTTGTCATACCTCTCATATGGGTCTGCACGTTAAATGTCCTATTCTACCGTGTAGAATACGAGTGCAGAGAAGCTTTATTCTGCACTCTTAGTCTGCACGCTAGACATGCTTTCATTCAGCAGATCCGCTTCAGAGTAATTTATTTCACCTAATTATTTTTGTATGTGTTACCAGGGGCGTAGGCGGAATTTCTCCCAGGAGGGGGGCAAATGGAATCAGAGGGGCCCTCGTAGCCAGGGGGCCCACATAATTCAAACAGTAAAGTATGTTGTATGCAGAGTTCGCCATGGGCTGGGCTGGCCCTATGGCCCATGGACTGGGCCTGGGCTGGGCCTGGGCTGGGCCTGGGCTGGGCCTGGGCTGGGCCTGGGCCGGGCCTCAACTTTAAGGAAATCACTGGGCTCTGGATGGGCCTGGGCCTGACAATTTTGAAGTCATGCGCGCGTCGCACAAGCTCAGGTCAGAGCTCAAAAATATTTTAGCCAGCAGTTCACTTCCACAGCAACACACTGTTGCTGTGGCTGTGACTTTTTGTTCTTTGGTTAGCATAGTTGGTTCATTGTTTCACATGTATAGTATACATTAAATATGTTAGGATAATTATTGCAAATTTTGTGAAAATAATTATATGCTTAATCTGAACGGGCCGGACCGGGCCTGGGCCTCAATACTATTAATTTGACTGGTCCTGGCCCGGGCCTGGGCTTGGTGTTCATGGGCCTGGGCCGGGCTGGGCTGGGGGTTGGTGAGCCCGTGGCAAACACTGATTGTATGTTGTAAAACAACGACAAATAGGTTTTGACTATTTTTTTAGAGGGGGGGTCAAAAACTCAAAATTTTGCAAATCTGCTATAGCCATTTTCAATATAATGTAACTTACTTTCTTTCTGCGTTTTTTATTTGCAATGTTCTTCAAAACTCGATTTTCTACGATTTGCCAAACATTTGTGTTTTTCCACCAAAAATGGCATGGCATGCCGTGATTAAAACGTCATTATCTCCCAAATAATTCCACCATTTGAATTTACATTTTGTGATAAGACGTAGAATTGATGTCGCATAAGGTGCTGACAAGTTGACGTCGATATCTATCATTGTTTTAAAGTTATTACGAAAATCAGGGAGGGTGGGGGTCAGATTCTGCCACCTCCAGCAAGGCGTGGGTTAATCAAAATAATATTCTGAATCTTCTTACATTCGGATTAAGGACACAATACAGTACGTGCATGCCGAATGTGCACATGTACGATGAAGTTACAAAGTCTGTACAAAATAATGAAATAACATGCTCCTTATATCTTTATTTATAGAAAGCTTTGGATACCGGTTGCTTATATTTTGTGGAAAAATACACCACATTGTGATACGAGGGGTTTCTACAACACGATAGAGTCATATCTTAATACGCACCCTGGAGGGCCTCTGATAATTACACGCCAAGAGGGGGCGCGGATTCCGCCCCCCCCCCCTTAAGATCTCGAAAACCACGCAACGTAGCGACAAGCGGAAAACGGCATTAGATAGCTGGAGACAAGCTCTATCGAAGGTATTTCTGTCTTATTTTTTTTAGGTCAGGTCAATAATGAGGTCACCAGAGGTCATCAAAGGTCAGAGTTTCCAGTTTTAGGACTTCGCTCCAGAAACCCCCAAATATCTCTGGAACTATGATAACTAGGAACATACGAGAGAAGAAGCAAAAAACAATCGAAAGCTCTTGAAATGTGCAATCGCCATTGGTGTCCTCGGATTTGAGCTCAGAGGCCATTCTTATTTTTTTTAAAATCAAGCCGTGGCTCGATTAAAAAAAGAAGAATGAACGCAGGACTGGAAATGTGTTATGTTTGGGCAGTGTGTAAAATACCTGCATATTATTTGGCTTTGCTTCTGCATTTCCGAGTTGCTGTTTTGACGCTAAACATCTCCCGCGCCGGATCCTGAGGCAATTCTTTAAAAGAAAAAATCGAGCCACGGCTCGATTTTTTCTCTCATAAGAATGGCATCAGGTCAACATTTCAGGCTCCAGAGGTCATCAAATATTTTTTTGTTTAAAACTATTTTTGGCAAAACGCAAATAACTTTTTCCTAATGAAGATAAGGCACTATTTTGTTTACGCATTCATGTTTGTCTCGTCAAGACGCTTCTAATTTGAAATCGTAGTAGGATGAGAAACATGTTAACATGTTTTTTTTCTTCTCAGAAATCGAAATTTCGACTGGGAGGTCGCTCAGGAAAGTACGGGCCAACGTGTTTGTCCGGATGTGTGTCCAGACGAGATCTTTGGCCACCTCTTCAGGTCGACGCTGCGGTTATTGGTTCGGAAGATAACTAGGGGGGCGAAAAATGCTCCCCCCCCAGCCAATGGCGTTCGGCTGAGACCCCAGCCAATGCCGGGTTAATACGCGTGCATTGTCAAAGCCTTCTACTCCTCTCAGACGTTACTAGCATACACTGAAAAACAATGAGAACTTTGACTGGTCTTCCTTCGAGAGCCTCGCCGGCGCTCGACCGGCAGACCACCTCTACCATCACAGGACCCTCTAAAGGACAGCAGAGCCCCTCTACAGATCGGCAGGGGCCTCTAAAGGCCGACAGAGGACCTTCTACAGATCGGCAGGGCCCTCAAAAGGCCAGCAGAAGGCCCTCTATATATTGGCTGAGACACTATGCAGATCGACAGGGTCCCTAAAGGCTGAAAGAGGGCCATCTAAAGGTCGGTAGGGCCCTCTAAATGCCGGCAGAGTCCCTCTGCAGATTGGCAGGGCGATCTACAGATCGGCAGGGCCCTCTAAAGGCCAACAGGGCCCTCTAAAGGCGAACAGTCCCCTTTAAAGGCCAGAAGGGCCCTCTAAAGGCCGTCAGGGCCCTCTAAAGGCGTCAGGATCATCTATAGGCCGGCAGAGAGCCCTCTATAGATTATCTGGGGCACTCTGCAGAACGACAGGGCCCTCTACATGTCAGTAGGGCCTTCTACAATCTACATGCTAGAAGGGCCCTCTAAACGCCGGTAGATGGCCCTCTACAGATCGGCAGGGCCCTCTAAAGGCCAGCAGAGGGCCCTCTACAGATTTACTGGGACACTCTACAGATGGACAAGGCCCCTAAAGGCTGGAAGAGGGCCCTCTACAGGTCGGCAGGGCCCTCTAAATGCCGACAGAGGCCCTCTGCAGATTGACAGGGCGATCTACAGATCGGCAGGGCTCTCTGAAGGCCGACAGGGCCCTATCGAGGCCGGAATAGGCCCTCTAAAGGCCGGAAAGGCCCTCTAAAGGCCGGCATGGCCATATTAAGGTTAGCAGAGAACCCTAAATAGATTGGCTGAGACACTCTGCAGATCGTCAGGGCCCCTAAGGACTGGAAGAGGGCCCTCTACATGCTGGCAGGGTCATCTAAAAGCCGTCAGAGGGCCTCCTACAGATCGGCAGGGCCCTCTAAAAGCCAGCAGAGAGCCCTCTGCATATTGGCTTGGACACTGTAGATCGACAGGGCCCATAAAGCCTTCTAGAAGAGGGCCCTCTACAGGTCAGCAGGGGCCTCCAAATGACGGCAGAGGCCCTCTAAAGATTGCCAGGTATATCTACAGATCGGCAGGGCCCTCTAAAGGCCGGCAGAGGGCCAACTCCAGATCGGCAGGAATCCTCTACAGATCGGAAGGGCCCTATAAAGGTCGGCAGAGGGCCCTCTACAACCGACTGGGGCCCTCAAAATGCCGGCAGGGGCCATCTGCAGATCGACAGGGCCCTTTAACCCGCGAGTTACTCGGGGGCTATTTTTTGCCCCCCCCCCTCCCGTTATTTTGCAATAACTCCTAAACAAACACGAGTATCGTCACCAAACTTGCAGTACCTTCTCTCACATCAATTCTACACATGTTGGCGAAAGGAAAAATATTAGCATATGATAGGTCAACCGGGAATGACGTCAGAGTGACGTCATGTTCTTCGGTTTTTGTTGCAAAATAATTATTTGCGGAAAACGCTCTCAAAGGTACGATATTTGAGATAAACTAAATTGTTTTAAATCAAATTACTAACAATATACCGAGCTATCAAACTGCTATCTCGGATTTTTGAGATTTTGCGAAATTCAAAATTTTGAGATATCCAAATATTTTATTTTTTATTTTTACAAAATTTTCAAGGAAAAATCAGAGTTATCCAAAAACCGGAATATATGTGATCGAGACGTATGCGGTGAATATGTGTACCAAATTTCAAGTCGAAATCTTTACAAATGACCGAGTTATGACCTTTAAATGACAAAAATCGGCCACTTCTCACAGCATTACTATGCATAAAAACGCATTTCTATTTTTGCTTTTTACTTCTATTTATATGGAACAAACAATGTTCTAAGGTCATTTTTCGCGTTCTAGACGAAAAACAAACCCATAAACATGTGTTACAACGCCTAATGACCGTAATCTGCAGTTTGACCTCGTGACCTCGGATGACCTTGACCTGATCCAAGGTCATAAACAGCTTAGAAAGGTACTTAGAAGTGTCAAACACACGAATCATACCGATTTATCGACAGCTTATGCGTTTAATATCGCAATTTTGCGCGACAATTCCATCCATCGAGACCTTTTGACACGGTCAAACATTTTGTACTTGACCTGACATGTGACGTCATCGGTGACCCCGAGGTCAACAATATTATGTTTCCCTCGATAAATTTACAAGGGCTATCGAATGCCGCTTGAATTTTTACATTCGGTCCAGTAGTTCCGGAGATCAGAGGGGGGAGGGGCTAAAAATAGCCCCCCCCCCCCAGTAAGTCGCGTTATGAAATATACCCCAGTAACTCGCGGGTTAAAAGCTGGTAGAGGGCCCTCTCAACACTAGCTTGGCCCTTTTATTCGTATTTACATATACAAGCCTTTAACAGACAAGTAAGTGCTGTTATTTATTCGTGTTACGATTTTGTAGGTTCGTGGGCGTCCTTTTATGTGACGTATGGCGTTTTGCGGGCGCCTGTCACCATCCAAAGCACTGGGGCCCTCGCTCGGTCACCAGAGGGCCCGCCTGGTCTCCAGGGGGGGGGGGGGGCATGGCCCCCATGCCCTTCCCCTTACCTACGCTCTTGTGTGATACCGCTGTTTTCGCATACAATCTTCAACAAGGGTAAATATTTTTTCAACAAGGGTAAATCTTCAACAAGGGTAAATCGTGGACGCTCGGGATTAAGCATTGTTGGCTACGGTATGATAAATACCTTTCTGAACTTTGCTGGTCATGACTGCCAGCAAGGCCCTATAACAACAGGTTGGACGGAGTTTTATACCAAAATTATATCAAGTTTTGCAATGACATTATGGTAACTTATCCATACAGTGGTAATTACATTAACCATGCCACTCAAACTGGGAATTATGACAGCAACAAAATATTTTGTGTTCACATTATCACTTTTTTTTAGTTATAAAGAAGAATATATAAATTATAGTATAGGATTCTTAGCAGTAGGATAAAATGTTTTTTCTCGCGACTAATTTTGCCAGATTGTACCATTCTGGCGCGCCAGGGACAAATAACAATAACAATGTATATTCCCCGCTTTTCGCTTTTACCTATGGTCGCTTTTACTTTTACCTACATTCAATATACAAAATTGCGATATTCATATATATATATATATATATATATATATATATATATATATATATATATATATATATATATATATATATATATATATATATATATATATATATATATATATATATATATAT
>JAXIVJ010020224.1:0-13519 GCA_036785665.1 Chirona hameri
ATATATATATATATATATATATATATATAATATATATATATATATATATATATATATATATATATATATATATATATATATATATATATATATATATATATATATATATATATATATATATATATATATATATATATATATATATATATATATATATATATATATATATATATATATATATATATATATATATATATATATATATATATATATATATATATATATATATATATATATATATATATATATATATATATATATATATATATATATATATATATATATATATATATATATATATATATATATATATATATATATATATATATATATATATATATATATATATATATATATATATATATATATATATATATATATATATATATATATATATATATATATATATATATATATATATATATATATATATATATATATATATATATATATATATATATATATATATATATATATATATAATATATATATATATATATATATATATATATATATATATATATATATATATATATATATATATATATATATATATATATATATATATATATATATATATATATATATATATATATATATATATATATATATATATATATATATATATATATATATATATATATATATATATATGTATATATATATATATATATATATATATATATATATATATATATATATATATATATATATATATATATATATATATATATATATATATATATATATATATTGTTTCCCGCGTTTTTTTACACATTTTTGCGCGACATTTATCGCGAACTTTATTCATACGGGCACAACCTTCTAAAGAATACTTCAATTTCGGTCTGCATAAATAGTCGACATCATCTCACCTATATATCACAGCATCACCTTTTAACAAACAAACTTTCAAGCCCTTATCTAACAAAATGCATACATATACAATAAAACGAAAACAAGATTTAAAAAATACAATGTTGCCAAACCTAAAAAGATGTATCTACACGAACAATGCCATCGCAAAAGGGCGGAAGCGTTGAATTTTACATGATTGGCCACGATGACACATTGGAGTTCAGCTTTGTTTGTTCCTTTCTAGTCAACATAGGCTCTGCGATTTCTCGATCCGGGTGGTCCTTAGCTCTGTAAAACACTTGAACTTGAATGGGTTTAGGGGTGTGACCCGCTTCGGGATGAGCTATCTTGAAATGGTCCCCCATCGGTGTATCATCCTTCCTGCCTACCTGAGTGTCCGACGTACGGTGCTGCTGGTGCGGGGAGTGGAGCCGGCTCATGTGTCAGCCGGCTGGTGGGGCTGGTGTGTAACACGGTGCTGCTGGTGCGGGGAGTGGAGCCGGCTGTGTGAGCCGGCTGGTGGGGCTGGTGTGTGACACGGTGCTGCTGGTGCGGGGAGTGGAGCCGGCTCATGTGTCAGCCGGCTGGTGGGGCTGGTGTGTGACACGGTGCTGCTGGTGCGGGGAGTGGAGCCGGCTGTGTCAGCCGGCTGGTGGGGCTGGTGTGTTTATGCCCTGTTTGTTCTGTGTGCCCCTGTGCCTAGGGCCTAGACCCGCGGAATGTGAACTCGGGTGAACTCTGGCGACTGGCTTCGGGTGAACTCTGAGCCGTGCGGCGCCGGGCGGCGGGTGTCCGAGGGACTCATCGGCCGGTACTTGTGCCTCGGGTGAAGTCCGAGCACTGCTGCCGTGCCGACTGGACCTGCCATCCTAACGGCACCCTGTTGCAGGGGTGTTAAAAAGTGTGAACTTACTATATATAGTGGGCGCAAAAATATTCCCTACAAGAACTTGCTTGGGGGCCGAAAATGTCCCAATTTAACAATCTGTTTTGCTCTGTGGTGATCAATTATGTAAAGAGTAATGCACAACTACGCATACTTTTCAAATTACCAAATACCACCACCCCCAACCTTCGGCCGATATATTTTTATCGGATAGAAATCATTATCGCTAAAAATACGTGTCCTGAAATGTATCTAACGTTCTGGGCCTCGATCGTGGCGGGGACACTTCCAACATAGGGGCCCTTTTAACATAGGGGCCACGAACCGCCGGCCAGAATTTTAAAAGCAGCCCCCGTCTGCCTTGGAAAATGTCTCACGAAATTATCCGGCCCCTTGCGAAATATGAGAGATTGTTTTGGTCGTTTGAAGTTTACCAAGTGATATCTCAAGATTCTGATGGTAACGCCACCACAAGCAAGGATGGCGTTACCATCAGACTGTGTGATTAGCTTGCAGGCCGTTGTCATCCCAATGTCTATAAGCTGTTCAATAAATGCCCCCGGTGACGTCACCGGTAAATTACTTTTTGGATCCCTGTGAGTATGCTTGTCATTAATACGAGACTTGTCTAACATATGTTGATGTGTGAGATGATAGCTGATGCCATTGTGAGAATAATAAGTTGAAGAAATATGATCATAATATGGCAGTAGGTAATATCTTTATCATGGGTGGAACTTTAATGTAAATTGGGGTTGTAGCTACAACCCCAATAATTTGGGAATTTAACATTACGCCTATGACGCGATGTGTTACAAATGGGCTTTTAACAACTAAGTGCAACCCCAATGATTTTCAACAAGTTACGCCCCTTATCTTTATTGTATACCAAATATACTAAATGAAAAGATCCGAGCTTTCGTAGCTATCACATTATCAACTTGGATCTTTTCCACATTTCCACATTCAGCACATTGGATCTTTTCATTTAGTATATTTGGTATAAAATAAAGATATTACTGCCATATTATGATCATATTTCTTCAACTTATTTGTCTAACATACATAATTGATGAAGTACTTTACATGTATGTCACTTGCGAAGTAGTATTTCGTATATTTAGCTTGCAATGTTGGATATAAGTATGTCATCGGTGACGTCATGGCAGATACTGCGCAGCAGGGACGGTTCTATACCTTATATTTATGGCCTTGATTAGCTTCAAGTTGCACTTGTTTGACTATTCGATTCCATTGTTTGAATGTATTCTATGACCGTGGTTTGAATTTGCTTTGGTTTTGAAACATGGATATTTGGTTTACAATGCTTTACAATGCTAGTCTGATATATATATATATATATATATATATATATATATATATATATATATATATATATATATATATATATATATATATATATATATATATATATATATATATATATATATATATATATATATATATATATATATATATATATATTTGGAGTCAGATTATAGGAAGATGGATAATCCTTTTTGGTAGGTACTTGCTCAAAATGATTTTGTTTTAGTAAAATTATCCACTGCTGAATGAAAGCTTTTAAAAATAATTAGGAAAAAAATGCAAATTGAAGTATAGAACTTGTACCTATATTAATTATTCATTGATATTAGGTAATGAGGAAATAGCATTTGACATGTATGATGTGCTGTACGGTCAACAACTGTTGTACCCCCGGACACACCTAACCTCAGACTTTTCATGCTATCAGATTGTAAACAATACAGACACACTACAGGACTGTGCGTCAGTATTGTCTGCACTCTGATAGCATGACAAATCTGAGGATAGGACGTGTCCAAAGATTGGACTTTTACCCCATCATGTGGCTTATAATCATAATAGGGAAAGTGGTGATAGCACGTTGTTCTGTGGTTAGTATTTTTTAATATTGATCATCTGTAAGTAATCTGAATATTACTTGACCAACAATAGGTATTAGGAAGAAAACCCCAGGCCCTTTGGCTTGAGCCAGGCTGAGTTCCCACTTCCCAGAGGGTGCACAATAATGCCCGAGGGTACCCACCATTGGCAAAGATTTATCAATCCAAAGTCTGAGCATGTATACAATATTTTATGTGAACATTAGTGTCCTGATAAGTGTCATGCTTATATAGATGATTGCACGCAAAAAGGTTCAAAACCGCCTGTGTTCAATTATTTGTATTTGACTGAAAGTACTATACCTTAACTACATGCCAAAATACCAGACTCATACTATTGGTGTTCAGTTGGTCTCACCCGACTGGATATTTACTTACCCTATGTGTTTTCGGCAAACTATCACTGCACATGGCATACCTTGTTGTTAACAGAATCTCAAAATCTTGAGACGTCTGTCAAGACCGCTCAGATTCGGACTCGGAATCACATTCAGCGGACCACTACGATCACATTGGAAACTTTGACCTCCAGAGGTCATCATAGGTCAATGTCGTTGACCCCGGACCCCTACGATTTGACTGAAAATTGGCACACTTGTAGTACTCAGTGTCCTGATTCAGTGGTGCAAAGCGTTTCCCGTCACCTTGAAAACTTTGACCTCCAGAGGTCATCATAGTTGAAGGTCGTTGACACGGACCCCTACGATTTGGCTGAAAATTGGCACACATGTAGTACTCAGCATCCCCATGCAATGGTGTCAAGCGTTTCCCACCACATTGGAAACTTTTACCTCCAGAGGTCATCATAGGTCAAGGTCGTTGACCCCGGACCCCTAGGATTTGGTTGAAAATTGGCACACATGTAGTACTCAGCGTCCCTATTTATTGGTGAAAAACGTTTCCCATCACATTGAAAACTTTGACCTCCAGAGGTCATCATAGGTAAAGGTCGTTGACCCCGGGCCCCTACAATTTGGCTGAAAATTGGCACACCTGTAGTACTCAGGATCCCCATTCAGTGATGTTAAGCGTTTCCCGTCACATTGAAAACTTTGACCTTCAGAGGTCATCATAGTTCAAGGTTGTTGACCCGGACCTCTACGATTTGGCTGAAAATTGGCACACATGTAGTACTCACGTCCCCATTCAGTGGTGTGAAGCGTTTCCCAACACATTGCAAACTTTGATCTTCAGAGATCATACAGCTCAGCTTCGGATTCGGAATCACATTCACCGGACCCCTACGATTTGGCTGAAAATTGGCACACATGTAGTACTCAGCGTCCTCATTCAGTGGTGTGAAGCGTTTCCCGTAACATTGAAAACTTTGACCTCCAGCGGTCATCATAGGTAAAGGTCGTTGACCCCGGACCCCTACGATTTGGCTGCAAATTGGCACACATGTAGTACTCAGTGTCACCATTCAGTGGTGTAAAGCGTTTTCTGCCATATTTAAAACTTTGACCTCCAGAGGTCATCTTAGTTCAAGGTCGTTGCCCTGGACCCCTACGACCTGGCTGAAAATTGGTACACATGTAGTACTCAGCATCCCCATTCAGTGGTGTAAAGCGTTTCTTATAACATTGGAAACTTTGACCTCCAGAGGTCATCCTAGTTCAAGGTCGTTGACCCGGACCCCTACGATTTGGCTGAAAATTGGGACACATATACTCAGTGTCCCCATTCAGTGGTGTAAGGCGTTTCCCATCACATTGAAAACTTTGACCTCCAGAGGTCATACAGCTCAGCTTCGGATTCGGAATCACATTCACCAGACCCTTACGATTTGGAAGAAAATTGACACACGTGTAGTCATCTATTAATTCTCTATCATTATTAGTCATCTATTTATTCATTTATTTATGCGTTCTCATTCAGTGGTGTAAAGTGTTTCCCGTCACATTGAAAACTTTGAAATCCAGAGGTCATCATAAGTCAAGGTCGTTGACCCCGGCCCCCAACGATTTGGCTGAAAATTGGCACACCTGTAGTATTCAGGGTTCCCATTCAGTGGTGTAAAGCGTTTTCCGTCATATTTAAAACTTTGACCTCCAGAGGTCATCATAGTTCAATAACTTGCAAACTATGATATATATCAACGTGAACTTTCAATACCTTATGCTGCATCAAGTCTACGTCTTCTCACCAAATGCCAATGAAATTGATGCAATATTGTGGGAGATAATGACGTTGACGTCATGTCATGCTATTTTTGGTGGGAAAATGATACATTTTGAATAATCGTAGAAAATAGAGTTTTGAAGCAAATTGCAAAACAACCGTTAAAAGACAGGAAATGACATCCTCTTCAACATGGCTATCTCGGATTCGCGAAAGTTTGTGTTTTTGACCCCCCCCAAAAAAACTGTTTTTTCGGAGATAAAAAAAATGCACAAAATACATTTTGTAAATTTGAAAAGTGAATTTCTTAATCTCGAATACTAAAATAAGGTGACCGACCCAAATCCGCAGAGGACAAAAATGGGGGTACCCTTTAGTCACAAAAAGATGCCCCGCGGAGAGAGAGGCTGGATCCGCCAGTGTGTTCGCCCCCCCCCCCCAACTGTTTGGAAAAATCGACACCACTGGTTACATGCAAAATTGGGGGAAATGTGTCAGAGCCGCGCATGGATGCACTTATAGCAATCATTAAACACTGTTTTGATACAGAAAAGTTTGCCGCCACCCGAAACCACGTTTTGGAGAACTTTAGGAGTAAGTGGGAGACAATTGTAAGCGAAGATGGTAAATTGCGTCTAAATGCTTGAAGAAAGGTTGCCTTGAGCCTGCAAGGTGTTGTCCCGTGGGGGAAATTAAAATAATCTGGACCTCGGGCGGGGTTCTTCGGAGTGCGCGCTTAGCCTTGTGTGGATCCGTGCTCGCATTCTGGGCATAAGTGTTGCGACGTCGGCCAGTGTACAGGGTCCGACATTGTACATTCGCGGTGCCCTATCAGGCACTACATGACGCCCCGCCCCTAACCCATCTGGACTGACCCGAGACCCGCCCTCACGATTTTCGCTGGGCCGGTCGGCCGCCGGGCGTGCGGAGCGCCAACGCATTACCGCGCCTGGCCGCCGTGTTGGATCGCCGAACCGAACGCGGATTAACACAACGGGGTTGTTGGGGGTTGCAATTCCGGACCACTATCTCGGCACCCACGAGTCGCACGGACATGGGACAAACACAGACGTGTATAGCAATGATCAGCCCGGAGTATGCACTGTGTCGATAAAATAAAATACAAATCGATACAAATTATACAGCTGTAAAGCGCAATCAAATCTGTCCAATATCCACCCAAAATGTATTCATATTTACAAGCATGAAGCTTATAATGACAGGTTTAATAAAACGCGTCCGACCCTTCCATTCATACTCCTCGCCACGCCTCGCCCGGCCCGGCGTTCCAGCGAAACGGCCGGCCGCGACCGCTCTCAGGCACCCTTGTCCCTCTGCCCTTGTCCCTTCCAGTTGTTATTGAGTGCAGTGACTCCAGACCTTCCCGGCCGGGGCAGTACCCCACAGACCTCCCCGGGGCCGGGGCAGTACCCCACAGACCTCCCCGGCCGGGGCAGTACCCTACAGACCTCCCCGGGGCCGGGGCAGTACTCCACAGACCTCCCCTGCCGGGGCAGTACCCCACAGACCTCCCCGGCCGGGGCAGTACCCCACAGGCCTACCTCCCCGGGGCCGGGGCAGTACCCCACAGACCTCCCCGGCCGGGGCAGTACCCCACAGACCTACCTCCCCGGGGCCGGGGCAGTACCCCACAGACCTACCTCCCCGGGACCGGGGCAGTACCCCACAGACCTCCCCGGGTCCGGGACGGTATTGCCAAAGTCACTGACACCGTCCCGGCTTGGCCAGACGGGCCACATAAACACAGGAGGGTAGCAGAACCAATGCCGGACAGTGATTGGGTTGTGAGTGGTCATTGTTTGTGTCAACATGGTGCAGTGTTGTATTGGTGTAAATACATGATCAATATGAAAAAACTTTTAAATTTCCGACAGAACACCATGACAAGTACTCTCGAACACTTGTATACAATAACGCACATGTGACATGACAAGCGGTTCTATGATCCTTGGAAGCAGACTTAACGGTAGAACATTTCTTACATGAAATAATCCGATCAAAATACCGAAGCACCGACTAGTTACATATTTAAAACTCGATTTTCGAAATTTAAAATTATAAAAATATATAAAAAAACGATTGGAGCCGTCCCTAGACCTCTCTCTTCCTGTCGCCGACGACAAGCTAAACCGTACCCTACAGGGCGGTGCAAAGGGACTTGACAGGCCACACAATGGTGCCGCGGTGGAGGGAGAATGTGAGGAGGGCGACGCTGGCAGGGCGGGGGTGTCCGAGAACGGTCAGACAGGTGGGGCGGACAGTGCTAACAGGGACTGTGTCCGGACTGAGGAGGAGCCACAGGATGACTCGTCGGTATTGTCGGCCAGACGGGGTGACGGCGGTCAGACTGAGCCGGCTGAGGACGGCCCGATGGCCGCAGCGGTCGACTGTAGCCGGACTGGCGCTCCACAGAACGGCGAGCCTGCGGCCAGCGGTGGTGGCGGCGGCAGCGTCGTGCCTGAGCCGATCGAAGCAGCCTCCGCAGAGCCTCCCTCCGCTACCGAGTCTACCACGGCTTCCAAACTGACCCCATCTGAGGACGCCGGGCCTACCGCTGCTGATGGCGGACCTACCCCGAGTGACAACTCCGGCGCTGACGGGGACGGGCCGCCGGCACTGACCCAGTCCGAGTGGCTGCACCGGGTTCTAACCACGCTGGCGCCGCGTTACCAGGCGGCCTCCGGCGAGTGCAGCCTGCTGACCTGTCTGAACCAGTACACGGCGCCGGAGCTGCTGACAGGGAACAACAAGTTAGGCTGCGACAGCTGCACTGAGCTGCGGAACAAACGGCTGCCTCCATCAGAGAAGGGAGTGAAGAGGAACACGGTTTACAGTGACGCCATTAAGCAGCTGCTCATCTACAGCCCGCCGCCGGTAGTCACCATCCACCTGAAGAGGTTTGAGGTGTGCAGCTTCAGCCTACGCAAGGTTACCCGGCACGTGCAGTTTGGGGAACAGTTTGATCTGGCGCCCTTCCGCTCATCAATCAGTCAGGATCTGCCGCAGATGCGGCCCGGCCAGCAGCGCGTGCTGTATTCGCTGTTCGGCGTGGTGGAGCACAGTGACAGGCTCACCAGTGGCCACTGCACGGCCTACGTGCGCGTGCGCCGGCGGCACGACAAGATGACCGTTAACCCGGTGCTGCTGACCCCGCTTGTTACGGATGCGTTCAAGGTGGCATGCGAGCGGGCGCGGCAGCGGGCCGAGCAGACCGAGCAGAGCGCTGCACAGGCCTCAGTGACCTCAGAGACAGCCGAGAACGCCGGTACTGAGACTACTGAGACAGTCTAGCAGGAACAGCCAAAGCCAGAGTCGCAGCCGGCGTCGGAACCGGAGCAGCCGGAACCGGAGGCGGGCAGGTGGTTCCACGTCAGTGACACACACGTCACAGAAGTGACGCTTGTCAAGGTGCTCAAGGCACAGGCCTACATGCTCTCCTACAAGCGGATTGTGTAGGTCGCGGTGGCTGTGTGCATGTGGATTATATGGTACGTTTAGTAGATCCTGTAAAGGGGATGAATGTGTTGTGAATGTTGTTATGTAGCGTAGCGTGACTTGTAAGACGAATTTGACCAACTTATTATTACTTGATGTGTCAATGACAAATGAATATGTTACATGTTTAGCATGAAATTTCCTCGATAGCTCAGAATACATTATGACGTCACGATTCTTAACCTTTT
This sequence comes from Chirona hameri, assembly GCA_036785665.1. Lineage (NCBI taxonomy): Eukaryota > Metazoa > Arthropoda > Thecostraca > Balanomorpha > Balanidae > Chirona > Chirona hameri. The sequence goes on from JAXIVJ010020224.1 coordinate 9,498, forward strand.
CTACGTAATCAAGATGCTCAGCCATAAAGCGCACTTCGGGCAAGTGAGACATCAGCTTCAGTTGGCGTCTGTCTCCACACAGTATCAGCTCCGTTTTACTGGCGTAGACCTTCATACCATGCTGCATGAACCAAGTGGCCAGCGTGTCTAATACTTCTTCGAGCGAGCTTTTCATCTCTTCGATCTATGCTTTTCTGGGACCGATCAGTGTTATCTGAGTATCATCAGCGTAGCGGACAAATGTTACCTTAACCCGGCAGTCACTGGGGTATATTCTGTAACACGACTCACTGGGGGGGGGGGGGGGGGGGGGGGGGCCTGGTATCTTCAGAACCAATTATCGCAGCGGGACGCGCAAGGCGGCATTCGAAAGCGCTCAATGAGAGAAGCCTAACGCAAGCTTTAAAAAAATCAAATTAAGGTCACATGTCAGGTTACGGTCAAGTAAAACGTCAAAACGAGATATTTGAGTTTATGGTCAATACTTGCCATCCATGGCCTTCGATTGCGCCTATAATCACCATAATCACCCAAAGTGCTGTCAAAGGTATGCTACATATCCCACATGAGCTAAAGTGAGATTGTTGCAAAAGATCAAGGTCAAGGTCAGGTCACAAAAGGTCACTACACACAAAATATCTACTGAAGTCATGCAGCACATGTTTTATGGATGCTTTTACTCGTAAAATTCGATAGTGGTAGTCATTTTACCACCTGACTTCATTTACGTGAAGTTAGTGTGAAGTTCAGGTCAAGTTCAGGTCACTGAAGGTCAAAATTTGAAATTGATAAATTCAAATAAAAAAGGCATGTTTCTATATCAGTTTCATCAACAAAAAAAGTGCTGGCATTTATTTGTCTGTATCCGGTCAATAAAAGGCAAAAAACGCAATTTCAAAATATGACGTCATGATTTACCCATACTTTATATGCCATGACAGTCAAAAAAGATGATATCATTTTGAAATTTGGTATGGTAGTTGCCCATATGTCGTTATCCGACATATATTCCGTTTTTTCAATATCTTTGAAAAAATTGATTTTGTGAGCATTTTTTCAAAAAAAGTTTTTTTAATGTTTTGGGTCAAAACCCAATGTTTTGAAATGTGGAGATAGCCGGTTTGTAGCCCTTGCAATTTTATATCTTTTAGAGTTGTTTGATTGCATTTTGCTTCAAATGCAGTATTTGTACGGCCTGGCAAAGTTTAGCCGATTTTGGTGTCATAATCGTGTTTAGTGACGTCACTAAATTCACTATATCTTTTTTTAAAAATCTGACGATTTTTTTTTAATTTTTACCTCAAAAGGTGTAAAAATGATGCCCGGATAGGTACTGAAAGTTTGGCGTTGATATCTGCATTAGTTATTGAGATATTCCGAATATTCCTAAGGTGGGGGGGGGGGGGGCTAAAAAAAGCCCCCCAGTGACTCGCGGGATAAATCCGTTTATATTCATATTTGAGGTTCATCTTTAACATCTGTATGCTGCACACCAAATATTACCACCTTTGCACCCTGCAGGATGCAAAGATAGCAGCTCGAGATTTGAGTTTATTTATAAGTTGTCAAATATGAAGATTGAAATCCTTCGAGTTTTATCGGGCAGATAAAAATATCTTGCTTCGTGAGTGCCTGAGTGCCCTCGTACCTTCGGCACTCGGTTTGTGCTGGTCACTCACTCAGCAAAGATATTCTTATCTTCCCTGGAGAACTCGAAAGATTCTATATACCATCGATGGGATGTAAAATAAGATGTCGTTGGTTAAAAGGTTAAACAATAAACTTCCTCAAATCGTTCCCTGGAAAGTGCCCATTTTATGATGAGTGGCTTCGAGAGGTCATCACCGACTCGAACTCTCTGAGTGTGACCCTATAAATAGCTACAGAACCATCCCGGAGCGATTTGAAGCAGTGCTATACTTAGTAATTAAAGTATCGTGATCAATAACATCAAAGCAGCAACTTAGATCTATAAGAGTTAAAAACGAAATTTCAGAATGATCCATTCCCTTAATGTATTCTGCAACGGTTAAAAGGGCTGTCGCTGCCGAATGTCCGCGCAAAAATTCATGCTGATCCGTGCTAAATAGAGACTTCAGCTCTCAAGGTACTCTACCAGTTGAATGTGAATGATATTTTCTACAATTTTGCATACGCCTGGTGCAGTGGTTACTGGTCTAAAATTGGCCGGAAAAGATGGATCGTCGCGTTTATGAATTGGAATTACTACCGCTCGTTCCACGCTGAGGGCATAATCGTACACATGTGGGGGGGGGGGGGGCAAACGGGGCAATTGCCCCCCCCCCTCCCTGAAGGTCTGTACGTGCCCCCTTTGGTCGAAAACATGAATGTTTTTTTTCAGAGAAAAATGATGAAAATATGCCCTTTTTAAAATATAGTGGGCCAAATCCGGTGAGTTTTTTTGTGGGGGTACTTTATGCCCCCTGATAAAAAAATTCTCCCCTCCTGGAGTGCATTCTGAGTACGCTACAGGCTGAGGATACTGCTTCTTTAACTATGCTTGTATTGATAATCTGTAGCAGCGTGCGACCAATACTATTGAAAGCCAATTTTATCATTTTGAGAAGTATGTCGCCTCCAATAATTGAGTTTGTATTGGGAAGTTGAAAGACAACTTTGCGCAGCTGCTCCAACGTAATAGGTATGAATTTCAAAGCAACGGCGTTTACACGCGGCAGGCGAACGGGCAGCGGTGCGCGTCCCGATCTCTGATATAGAGATGCCACTTGTTTTCTGGTTTCGGGTCCCACTGACACGAAGACTGCTGATTGAGTTACAACTCTGCTCCAGCTCGGTCTTGATTTGTTCGTTTTTACTAATTCAACCGCATGGTTGCGTCCGTATTTTGCCCACAGCTAAACTACGGCGATTTCAAGAAGAACAATAGCATTAGAGCTTCACTGGTGCCGGATTTAATTGTACATACATTGCATCCTTTCTGCCAGTGAAGGCACATGAAAATGGAGCCAGTTTATCAACCACCACCATTTGTTAGTGTGGGTTTCACTTACGCAAACAACCTGATACCTCCGTCCTTCAGACATGCAGCCGTACACTTAAAACATTCGCTGCAATTTGCCTGATGGTTGCCTTTGAAACGCCTGAATTGGTCGGCATTTCAGTTACGTGCCTGACACTACTTTGAGGGTATATGCATGTTAACTTAGATAATCTATCTCTGGTTGTTGCATCATAGTAGACTTAGCGGCACAAGTCATGCTATGCATCTGCTTCTGGAGACAGATGCTTTTCATTCTTTGGCTTTGCCTTTTGAACTGTTTGTGAGAGACCCTGATTTGCATCACGTTAAATTCCAGAGCACATTTTTTTTCGCGACCAGCATTGCGTGGTGGTGATGCAATTCGGCATCATAACCTGATAAACCTCATAATTCGTCGAGATTGGTCCAACTTACGTCCCACTCCTTTTAGGGCCATCTGGAAGGCTAACTGGCAGACTTTGCACCACAATGCTGCGCACTGCCATCAACCTCATCTGAATGCTTTACTTATGACATTACGTCAACCGCACACTGATCAGTTGAGCTCAAGCGTGGATAGCACGATGCTTAAATACTATTTTTAAGGCAGATCCGTAGAAACAACAACATATGAGGAAACGCGCGTCGCTCAGCAAAAAACGAAATATAATCGCGAATTTGTGCATGGCTTCGTTGCTTCCATCTTAGCTAACACAAGTGTTCACACCTGTAGGTACCTACCGCGACTTACTTTACGTTTATTGAAGCTGGTAGTGAACAATTCTAATCTTATATATACATATATATATATATATATATATATATATATATATATATATATATATATATATATATATATATATATATATATATATATATATATATATATATATATATATATATATATATATATATATATATATATATATATATATATATATATATATATATATATATATATATATATATATATATATATATATATATATATATATATATATATATATATATATATATATAT
>JAXIVJ010020225.1:0-13460 GCA_036785665.1 Chirona hameri
TCTGGAGATATCTGCGAAAAACCTGAGGGGTGGGCAGAATCTGCCCCCCCCCCTTGCCACTAATATAAGGGTTAACGACTTTTGGAATGTTGAATGACTTCTGCTGACATAATTATTGATCTGAGGTAAAAATATGACAGAACCTTGCATAGAGGAAACTAATTATCTTACGAATGTATTTGTTCTCAATCCATGCATTTTTTAGGCGCTTCGCTAGCTCCTAGTTCTCGAGGCATGTTTTGTTTTGTAAGGACGCGCATATATGACCAACTGACATTTGGTAACATTGGTGACATCAATATTGACCTGACAAGGATCACGTTCTGTGTCTGGAAAATGAAAAATATCCCCGATCATTTTCCGTCGCAGGCGAGAATGGTGGAAAATGTCCGGAGCAGTGTCGCTTGGATATTATCCCTTCATCGTAGTCAGCTGACTATCCCTTCATCCCTTCATCTGATGTTATCCCAGTTAGCTGACTGCCGCCGCGATCACCGGCGGCCATTTGCTGTCTTTTAAGCTGACTTTGTGCTCATGTTGTGTTCTCTCAAAGTAATTCCTGTTGCTTTTAACTCGCGCCCTGGAGGGGAGGGAGGGGGGGGGGGGCGAAATACGCCCTCCTCCCCTAAGGTTTTTCGAGGATAGCGGAAAAACGGCGGCGCTGCGCGCCGCGCGCCGCCGTTTTTTGTATAGCTGTTCGGAAATAAATTACCCACATTATGTGCAATTCTTGACCTCGGGTCATCTTAGGTCAGGTCACCAGACCAGGTCACGTGACCCAACCACCAACAAAAATGCGGTACCACAGCCACAGTTTTTGGACGATCGGTTTCAAACTTGCAGGCATATATAAGGTGATAGGTACCTACATAATCATATATCATAAGGTGATAGGTACCTACAATTCGTTTATCTCGAATTTGTATATCGGTGACCTAAGGTCGGGTCAATTTCGTGACCTCCCCATTATAAGTCAATGCGGAAATATTTAAATGCTTCCTATTCCGAGGATACGCATGATATGAATCCAACTCCTTCTGGATTATGTTATCATAGGCTATCTTTGATGATCCAGTTGCAATGTTTGTTCAGTGACTCCTACAGGGTCAGCCGAGGTCATATGAAGCCACCAACACTTGTTTGTCAATAACGCTCGACAAAATGAAGATAGAGAAGTGAAACCGGTAGCAATGTGTTGTATCGTCGAGACACGTCTCCCAATATACAGCTTGACCTACTTGGCTCACTAATTAACCTTGACTTGCAGTCAAATTTCTAAGTTGACCTAAACTGGTCAACATTAATATGATTAAAAGTGCATTGACGAAGGGAACACGATGGAGTCAAACTTATTACCTTATCTTATTTAGGTAAAAGGTTATTTGCGAAAAACCGTTTTGCCAAAAATAGTCCTTTTGACCTTTGATGACCTCTGGAGCCCAAACTATTGACCTGAGCTAAAATTTGAGGACAGCAAGTGCGATTGCATTTTTCAAGAGCTTTCGATTGATTTTTCCGTTTGGGGGTTTCTGGAGCGAAGTCCTAAAACTGGAAAATCTGACCTTCGATGACAGGATCTGGTGACCTCAATATTTACCTGAACCACAAAATGACTACATAGTTTCAAAATGATTTCTGACTAGCTTTCGAACGGTATTTTCGGTTTTTGTCTACGTCCCATAGGTATCGAGTTCGAAGGGGGGGGGGGGGAATCCGCCCCCGCTCCAGTGCGTGTAATTCTCAGAGGCCCTCCAGGGCGCGTGTTAAGGTTGACTAATGCTAATTTCATGCCTGAGTTGAGTTAAATATGTGTTTTACAGCGCACGCAAAACAAAAACGATGGATACCGAACGCCTTGCGGAGCGATTATTTTCCAATGGAAAATTATCCCCGACAGAGTAGATGTCGAACCCGCGAAGGGAAAATTATCGGTGATAATTATCCAGCGGAGAATATCCAAAGGAAAACATTTCCCAGATACCGAACGCACACTTGCATGGATTCACGGATGCACATTGGCGCATTACGTCACGGGCCGCGGACAGCCGTGGTATGCTAAGATGAAAATAGAAAATGAAAACTCATTTTTCATTTGTGAAAAATACATTCGAATTTGCTTCATATACAAAATGCAATCGGACAGGGGCCCCACCAGTCAGGGCCTTGGAGGGTCCCGCATTTCATAAGGGGGACCACCTGGGCCAATGTGTCCCCCTTGTGTGCGCCTCTGGTATGAGGCACACTTCGTGTCTTATTTTATATATTGATATTTTTTCCCTTAGAGCTTCAACCCGTTATACATTTTCGCGGTAACTTCGCTTTCTATATTTTCGCGGTGGTCCCCTTCGGATGAAAATAAAAATGAACACTTTTACTTTTCATTTGTAAACAATGCATCAGGGTTTTGTTCTTTTTTATATAAAAGATACAACCGGACAGGGGCCCCACCGCGGGGGGGCTGTCTGTAAGGGGGCCCCCACCGCAGGGGCCCCTTACAAAATGCGGGGACTCATAGGGGCCCCGCATTTCGTAAGTTGGCACGGGCCCGTGTGCTCCGGCCACCCATTGTGTGCGCCTCTCATCCCTCCGCCTCCCATTGGCCTCCCATTGTGTGGCCATTCGGGTGAAAATATAAAATGTAAAACTTTGACTTTTATTTGTAAAAAAACGTTTTTGTGTTGTAATTCAACCAAACAGGGGCCCAAGGGGCAGCCTCAGAGGGGCCCCACGGGCCGTCTCAGAGGGGCCCCACGGGGCCGCCTCACAGGGACCCGCATTTCGTAAGGGGGGGGGGGCATTGGCCCGTGTGCCCCCCCCCCCTTGTGTGCACCTCTGCCTATAGTCTAAGCCTTGATTATACGCTCGATATGAATTAAGTGTACAGGCGTTCGCTACGGTATGTTGTACGCTGAGGTGAGATTTTTATACGGCCGCGAGACTAAGCTGAACTGGATTTGTAACCCTGAGATGTATTGTTACCCCACCTGTTTAATCTTGAATATACGTTTTGACTTTTTGAATCGGTTAGATGACTGAAGCGATATGAAACGGAGGCGATTGTTGAGGAAACGACTTGAGACAGGGGTGGGGGGGGGGGGGGGGGGGTACATTACACCAAACAGCTCATCGTCATTTCGATATAGTTAAACAGCTCGTCAGAATTACTAGTGATGATGTGCCGAAGAATCGGGTAGAATATTCATACATGGAAATTATTACGGAGAAGTATTAACCAGATCAATTTATCTCGCTCACTCGAGTGTGGCAAAACTCCAGTATCTTTGTTTAAAGGGATTATACGGGTTTCCGTCCTGAAAGTAAATGCACTCTTTTGCAGTTGTATGAGCTCTAAACACGTTTAAGACATATAACAGGGATCTCAATGCTCATTTAGTCCATTATTTCAGAAATTATCAGCGTTAAAACTTGGGCGTTTTTCGAGTCTAGTATCAGAAACGAGTACTTGATCTGTCCACCACGTTTATCTTAACCCGCGCACTGCAGGGGGGTTGATTTCCGCCCCCCCCCCCCCTCTCAGGTTTTTCAAAGATAGCGAAAAAACGGCGGCGCGCAGCGCCGCCGGGTTTTCGCACACCTGTCAGGACATCCATTGCGAAATGGATGATCCATTGCACTTTGAGAAGAAAAAAATATCTTCGGGTCATCTCAGGTCACGTCACCAGACCATGTCAAGTGACCCCACCTCCAAAAATGTTTGCAGTTGTGCCAAAGCCAGAGTTTTTCACCGATCAGTTTGTAACTTACAGGATGTCATGAGGGCATAAGTACGTACAATTCGTTTATCTCGTCTCGGAATTTTGATATCGGTGACCTAAGGCCAGGTCAATTTCGTAACCTCCCCATAATAAGTCAATGGGGAAATATACAAATCCTAAGGATATGCATGATATTAGTCCAATTACTTCTGGATCATGTTATTATAGGATATTCTTGATGATCCAAGTGTAAGTTGTGTTCAGTGACCCCTATTGGGTCATTTGAGGTCATGCGAGGTCACCATCACTTTTTTGTCAATAACTCCCGACATAATGAAGATAGAGGAGTGAAACAGTCATCAATGTGTTTGTCTCGTCGAGACACGTCTTCCCATACGCAACATTCCCTACTTGAGTCACCACTTGACCTTGACCTGAGGTCAAATTTTTAAGTTAACTTAACAAGGTCACCATGTACATCATTCGAAGTGCCTTGACAAGATAAACATAATGGCGTAAACAGTTTTCCGTTATCTTTATTACATACAAAGTTAATAGCGAAAAACGATTTAGCAAAAAAACGTAATATTTTTCTTTTTTGACCTCTAGAGCCTCAAATATTGACCTGAGATCAAATTCGAGGATACCTTAGCAATTGCAAATTTCACTGGCTGGCGTTTGTTTTTTCAGTTTGTTTCTAACTAGCATAGTTTCTGAGATGTATGGGAATTTCTGGAGCGATGTCCTAAAACAGGAAAAAACTGGAAAATTTGACCTTTGATGACCTCTGGTGACCTCAATTTTGACCTGACCTAAAATAATACCGAAATACTTTCGATATAAAATGTATCAAGCTATCAAATTACGTTTTCTGCTTCTCGCTACGTAGCGTAGTTTTCGAGATCTCAGGGGGGGGGGGCGGAAATCACCCCCCTGCAGTTCGTGTTCGGCGCAAAGCCCGTGCAGTGCGCGGGTTAAGATCAATTTGAGAGTTTTGAATTATCTGCAAGTCCTACACTGGATCACAAAATTATTATGCAATTCAAAACTGACGGGACTTTGTATTACTACACACTGTTCGTTGAGGTTTTGTGTTTTGGTGGTTTTCTTTTCTCTGGCCTGCGTTGAGAATTTGGTGGTGGCGTATTAATTTTTTGGCATGAAAATTCATTAAAAATATTGAATTTTATGGGAAAACTAGGTAACTGCTGCGTCGTTGGAACAAAACAAGTTTATTTTCTTTCAAATATTGCTTATTTTACCGGAAATATGTCATACGTGAGGTGTTTTTATTAGCATAAAAGAGATGACTGGGCCTGCCTCAGCCGGTCCTGCAGAAAATACGCGGTGGCATCACCGCGCACTTTGGAATGTCCTTACGTGCAGAAGAGGTCATTTCCAGAAAAATGTGGCTACCGTGGGACTTCTACCACCTTTATAAGTACGTTTTACTATGTAACTCAATTATTCTGGGAAAATCCGTATAATCCCTTTAATGTCACACGTACTGAGGGACGAACGTTACCATGACTCAGTATTAAGCCGCGCCCCGCTGGGGTCTCCAGCCGAACGCGCCCGCTGGGGAAGCTGATTCTGTCCCCCTCGTTATCTTCCGAACCAATAACCGCAGCGAGACGCGCAAGGCGGCAATTGAAAGCTCTTAATGATACGCTGAGTTGACCCTGAAGAGGTCACAGAACATAAATGTGACATAGGGTGTTGCATTTTGGCACAAAAGTGGTGGATCTGGTGAAAATTGGTCAAATTTAGCAGTTTCCTATGGATATATACGTGTTTTCATTTTTCCCATTGACATCAAAGGCGGATCCAGAACTGGTGTTGTTTTTTTTTGGGGGGGGGGCAAATCCCCAAAAGTCTCACACAATTCTGAAAACTCATCGGATTTCGCATGCGTATGCATTGAGAGCTGATTTAATACAAAATTTCCTTAGTAAAAGTTGCTTAGATTGTTTCCTATATCAGGAAATGTGTCAATTTTGCTCCGATTTCAGACGGTTTGGGGGGGATGGCCCCTTTGCCCCCCCCCCCCCCCTGGATCCACCCATGGTTGATATAATGGGAGGTCACGAAATCGACCTGACCTTAGGTCACCGACATAACGAATTCGAGATATACGAATTGTATGTATGTATGTACCTATCACCTGATGACATTCTGTGAGTTTCAAACCGTTTGGTCAATCACTTTTGCTGTGGCACGACCGCAACCGTGTTTGAGGTGGGGTCACTTGACTTGACCTGGTAAGCTGACCTGAGATGACCTGAAGTCAACATTATTACACCTAGTGGACAATGGATGCCCAAACAGCTGTGCCAAATTTCGCGGCGCTGTGCGCCGCCGTTTTCCCGCTATTCATGCAAAACCGGAGGAGGGGGATCGGCGCGCGTGTTAAATGATGGAAGTTGATTCGATCTTGTTCGGTATGTTTTAGATCTCGATACTCCAGCAGCGGCACGATAGCTTCTGCTATTCTTCACAGCGCTGCTAGTTTTATTCACGACGTCGACATTCTCGAACCTTACAGACTTACTCGTCTGGTTTACGAGCAAGTCTACATATAACCGAAGGTTGTTGTTCTATATTGAAAATAACACTATTCTTTAGAATTGTGTTTTCTATAGAAAAACAACCTGAGCCATTCTCCGGGCTTTGTTTCCCGATTCGTGTCCGAGATCGGGCAAAGTTGATGCTCTGGAAAACGGCTCGATAAATTTCCCCGAAATTTTCAGCATATCGCTCACTCACGGGGATACAAATTCGAGATATGCGATGATGGCAGGGTCCGCTAGTGTGGGAAAACTTCACTGCACGCGCGGCAGGCACGTGCCTTTTTCCATAGACTTATAATGGGGCGAAACAAAGATGGCCCCTAGCGCAAAAATGAATCGATACATTTTTTCTACATTTTCTGAATGACAGCTATTGGTGGATATCCACATGCCGGTGGGGGTCCCTACCCTGGCCAAATTCGAATTCACGTGCCACGTGACCTTGAATATGTCCCCGTACCCCGATTGTTTTACATTGGGCGACTTGGTCAGCCCTGCAGTGGCCCTGGTGCATTGCAGTGCTCCGAAACGGATATTGGTAGCTCCAGGAGGGTCAGTGGGAGGGGATCTGCCGCCGCGCGTGCTGGTTTCGTATCACCTGGATTCCTCCATTTGGCATATTTTCAAGGATGATGTTTTTTGCCCATATGCGAATAATATTTTTTTTTGGTAGACAAAGAAGTGCTAGCGATAACTAGTGACTGGCAACAATCTGGCAACCTGACGATATTTCCGCTACATAGCCGGACTAGATGTGGCACAGTGCCTCTACACCCATAATTTTTCAAGTCCGCCTTTGTAGCTCAGTTGGGAGAGCGCCGGGCTTCTGCCTCACCCGGTAGTGGCAGTCCGGGTTCGAGTCGCTTCGGCGCTCCCTATTTGCCCCTGACTGGGATGGCCTGTGGCCGGTGGCAGCGGTCACACTCAAGGTCAGGTGACGTCAGAGGGCGGGGCGGACCGTGTCCAGGTATGTCGGGCACGTAAAACTTTCGCTTCTAAATTCTGCCGGACGCCAGGAATTGCTTGATCGGGTGGTGGGGTCAGGGCCTGCGCAACAAGCTATGCTTAGCGCGGGGCCTGACCTCGGAAATCCATCCATTCAAAAACATTCGGACTAAATTTATTATTGAAAAAAATCCTCTGTAGCTTTGTGTTTAACATGCTCGGATTCCATGCCGAGGGTGGCCGGTTCGAATCCCGGCGACGGATTTTTGTTTTTTAGTCATAATGGCTACGAGCGAATCTTAGGTTTCATCCCGATCGGACTTAATGGCTACGAGCGAATCTTAGGTTTTGTCCCGATCGGACTTAATGGCTACGAGCGAATCTTAGGTTTCGTCCCGATCGGACTTCATGGCTACGAGGGAATCTTAGGGTTCGTCCCGACCGGACTTAATGGCTACGAGCGAATCTTAGGTTTCGTCCCGATCGGACTTAATGGCTACGAGCGAATCTTAGGGTTCGTCCCGATCGGAATTAATGGCGGGGTTAAGTTAGGTTAGGTTAAGTTAGGTTAGGTTAGTTATACGGAAGAAATATTGAAGAACCAAGTATGGACGATGCTCACACCGAATTTCAAAGCAATATCTATATGTAGCACGCACTTCTTTGTCTACCAAAAAACATACGCGTGCAGCCCCAGCGACCTATTTTTACTATGGAAGGCCATTGCCGTTGTGCAACACGAGTAAGTGGCCGACGGGCAATCTGCACGTGACACAGTTGTTTTGCCCGGGGTCCTCCTTTCTGGAGATTTTTGTGGCTTTCTTTACCCCGCGATTAACTGGGGGGCTATTTTTTGCCCCCCCTCCCGTTATTTTACAATAACTCCTAAACGAACACCTGTATCGTCACCAAACTTGCAGTAACTTCTCTCACATCAATTCTACACATGTTGGCAAAATTAAAAATATAAGACTATGATAGGTCAACCGGGAATGACGTCAGAGTGACGTCACGTTCTTCGGTTTTTATTGAAAAATAATGGTTTTCGGAAAACGGTGTCAAAGGTACGATATTTGAGATAAACTAAATTGTGTTAAATAAAATTATTGACCATAGACCGGGCTATCAAACTGCTATCTCGGATTTTTGAGGGTTTTTTTAATTCAAAATTTTGAGAAATCCAAAGACATTTTTTTTTTTTTTTAAATTTCAAGAAAAAATCAGAATTATCAAAAAACCGGAATATATGTGATCGAGACGTATGCGGTGAATATGTGTACCAAATTTAAAGTAGATATCTTTAAAAATGACCGAGTTATGACCTTTAAATGACAAAAATCGACCACTTCTCACAGCATTACTATGACAAAAAACGCATTTCCATTTTTGCTTTTTACTTCTATTTATATGGAACAAACAATGTTCTAAGGTCATTTTTCGCGTTCTAGACGAAAAACAAACCCATAAACATGTGTTACAACGCCTAATGACCGTAATCTGCAGTTTGACCTCGTGACCTCGGATGACCTTGACCTGACCCAAGGTCATAAACAGCTTAGAAAGGTACTTAGAAGTGTCAGACGCACGAATCATACCGATTTATCAACGGTTTATGCGTTTAATATCGCAATTTTGCGCAACAATTCCATCCATTGAGACCTTTTGACACGGTCAAACATTTTGTACTTGACCTGACCTGTGACGTCATCGGTGACCCCGAGGTCAACAATATTATGTTTCCGTCGATAAATTTTCCAGGGCTATCGAATGCCGTTTGAATTTTTACATTCGGTCCAGTAGTTCCGGAGATCAGAGGGGGGCAAAAAATAGCCCCCCCCCCAGTAAGTCGCGTTATGAAATATACCCCAGTAACTCGCGGGTAAACCCGCGAGTTACTGGGGTATATTTCATAACGCGACTTACTGGGGGGAGCTATTTTTTGCCCCCCCCCCCCCCCTCGGATCTCCGGAACTACTGGACCGAATGTAAAAATTCAAACGGCATTCGATAGCCCTGGGAAATTTATCGACGGAAACATAATATTGTTGACCTCGGGGTCACCGATGACGTCACAGGTCAGGTCAAGTACAAAATGTTTGATCGTGTCAAAAGGTCTCGATGGATGGAATTGTCGCGCAAAATTGTGATATTGAACGCATAAGCTGTCGATAAATCGGTATGATTCGTGTGTCTGACACTTCTAAGTACCTTTCTAAGCTGTTTATGACCTTGGGTCAGGTCAAGGTCATCCGAGGTCACGAGGTCAAACTGCAGATTACGGTCATTAGGCGTTGTAACACATGTGTATGGGGTTGTTTATCGTCTAAAACGCGTAAAATGACCTTAGAAGATTGTTTGTTCCATATAAATAGAAGTAAAAAGCAAAAATGAAAATGCGTTTTTTATGCATAGTAATGCTGTGAGAGGTGGTCGATTTTAGACATTTAAAGGTCATAACTCAGTCATTTGTAAATATATCGACTTCAAATTTGGTACACATATTCACCGCACACGTCTCGATCACATATATTCCGGTTTTCTGATAATTCCAATTTTTTCTGGAAAATTTTGAAGAAAAAAATTTATTTGGATTTCTCAAAATTTTGAATAAAAAAAAACTAAAAATCCGAGATAGCAGTTTCATATCCCGGTCTATTGTCAGTAATTTGATTTAAGACAATTTAGTTTATCTCAAAGATCGTACCTTTGACAGCGTTTCCCGCAAACCATTATTTTGCAACCAAAACCGAAGAACATGACGTCACTCTGACGTCATTACCGGTTGACCTATCATAACCTCATATTTTTCCTTTTGCTAAAAGGTGTAGCATTGATGTAAGAGAAGGTACCGCAGGTTTGGTGACGATACCGGCGTTCGTTTAAGAGTTATTGCAAAATAACGGGGGGGGGGGGAATAGCCCCCCCCCCCCCCAGTAACTCGCGGGTTAACATTTCAGAACATTTCGCAAAATCCAACTTTCCAAGCTCCTGGCTGCAATCCCACCGGATATCTTAGTGTCAAGTGTGGTTGGGGTAACATAATAGTCCTTTGAGATGAGACTCACTAATGAAAGGATCGTGGGTTCGAATCCCAATCGGGTCACACAATGTTTCACGGGTGATTGCTAAGCTTACTCTGTGACAATGCTTGGTATGACCACGTGAGACGATGTGTGGGTCACAAGGACGCATGTGCTGTTGTTTTGAAAGGGGTCCTCACTTACAAGATCCCGAGCACACATTTTAAAAACAGCCTTCGGTCCGCGACACCCCCAAAGGCGTCGCCCTCGGGTACAGTGTATAAAGCTCACTGGGAAGTCTGAAGTTAGCAGTTTCGATGTTTACGTTACGGACCGAGCCGCTCATTCGCCGCTCCCGGGGCGGCTGGAAGCGTTAGGCCGCCATAGGGAAACCGGGCTAAATTCGTAATATAATCATGTTTACAACGTATTCTTCAGGAAAGGTGACAAACGTACCCCCATCCATTTTAATAATACCATTGTTCAGGCATAAGCTAACCAATTCTGGTACTTTGTAACTGTTGCGGTTGGTCAGCCTTTTCGTATGAAATACATAATTATTGGTCATATTTAAAGCTACAAATGTCGGAAAACGCCTCCTCCCTTGATCATTTCTGGTTATTTAATGTACAACGCATAATTTTGAAACAAACGTACCCCCGTTCTATATATAAAAATGTGCCGGGAATCCAATGCTAACATTCATCTTCCTGTAGCGTTGCATGGTTGTCCGCCAAATTGCCTTGCATTTGCAAATTATTGCGGGCAACGGCAAATAATTGGCAAATGCTTTCCATTTAGAGGTCAAACATCAGATCGGGCCAAATTTGTTAGTCTGGTGTGTTACTCTAGCCCTTCTTGATGTTTCAGGTAAATATTTTGTTCAGGGGCCCTTGCAAGGTCACATGAGGTCATCCGAGGTCACCAACACTTTTGTATCAATAACTCTCGATCGAATGAAGATAAAGAAGTGAAACCGGCACCAATGTGTTTGTCTCGTCGAGGCACGTCTCCCAACATGCAACATGACCTACTTGACCCTTGGCCTACCACCTTGACCTTGACCTGATGTCAAATTTGAATTTGACCTAACCTAGTCAACTCAAATAGGATTAAAAGCGCCTTGACGAGACGAACATAATGGCGTCAACATTATTGCCCTATCTTTATTATGTAAAAAGTAATTTGTGAAAAACAGTTTTGCAAAAAATAGCCTTTTTGACCTTTGATGACCTCTGGATCCTAAACTGTTGACCTGAGATAAAATGTGAGGACATCTTAGCGATTGCATTGTTCAAGAGCTTTCTATTGCTTTTTTCGTTTGTTTCTGGGTGTCATAGTTCCCGAAATATTAGGGGGTTTTCGAAGCGAGGTCCTAAAACTTAAAAATCTGACCTTTGATTACCTCTGGTGAGCTCAATATTGACCTAAGCCAAAATATGACTGAAATAGTTTCAAAATTATTTTCGACGAGCTTTCGAATGGTAGGTCGAAAGGTAAAGTAAATGTAAAGGTAGGTAGGTAATCGCGCCAACAGTTAAGTCAGACGAAAACGTACACATTTATACAACATTCCACTCATGATCGCCCAGGAATCCAAATGATTTTATAATAATTCACTTTTGGCCAGTCCTATATAAAACTGTCATACACTAAGCGCAAGGTATTGCAGAATCAATATTTGTGTACCATATCATCATTCATTTTCCGTGGACATCCACTAATAACCCAGCAAAAACGATGAGTTCATGCCATGGGACCTCCAGGCCATCGTTCCCTAACGTAAGTCCATCGATTCGCAAGATCAGTTTAGCGAGATCATGTCTCAGGTCCTCTGGATAACTCAAATCTGCGCGCTCGGCTACCTGCTGCCCCGGGTGCGTCTGAAGCAAACCATTCGTGCCGCCCAGCCAGCGTTCGTTGCTCAGTGCCAAGACGCCGCCCAGCCAGCGTTTGTTGCTCAGCGCCGAGACGCCGCCCAGCCAGCGTTTGTTGCTCAGCGCCGAGACGTTGCCCAGCCAGCGTTTGTTGCTCAGCGCCGAGACGCCGCCCAGCCAGCGTTTGTTGCTCAGCGCCGAGACATTTCCCAGCCAGCGTTTGTTGCTCAGCGCCGAAACGTTGCCCAGCCAGCGTTTGTTGCTCAGCGCCGAGACGTTTCCCAGCCAGCGTTTGTTGCTCAGCGCCGAGACGTTTCCCAGCCAGCGTTTGTTGCTCAGCGTCGAGACGCCGCCCAGCCAGCGTTTGTTGCTCAGCGCCGAGACGCCGCCCAGCCAGCGTTTGTTGCTCAGCGCCGAAACGTTGCCCAGCCAGCGTTTGTTGCTCAGCGCCGAGACGCCGCCCAGCCAGCGTTTGTTGCTCAGCGCCGAGACGCCGCCCAGCCAGCGTTTGTTGCTCAGCGCCGAGACGCCGCCTAGCCAGCGTTCGTTGCTCAGCGCCGAGACGCCGCCCAGCCAGTGTTTGTTGCTCAGCGCCGAAACGTTGCCCAGCCAGCGTTTGTTGCTCAGCGCCGAGACGCCGCCCAGCCAGCGTGTGTTGCTCAGCTACAACACTTCAGACGCTCCTCTGGGAAGGAAGTACCAACCTTCGACTCCTCTGGGAAGTACCAGCCTTCGAGTCCTCTGGGAAGGAAGTACCAGCCTTCGACTCCTCTGGAAAGTACCAGCCTTCGACTCCTCTGGGAAGTACCAGCCTTCGACCCCTCTGGAAGGAAGTACCAGCTTTCGACTCCTCTGGGAAGTACCAGCCTTCGACTCCTCTGGGAAGGAAGTACCAGCCTTCGACTCCTCTGGGAAGGAAGTACCAGCCTTCGACTCCTCTGGGAAGTACCAGCCTTCGACCCCTCTGGGAAGGAAGTACCAGCCTTCGGCTCCTCTGGGAAGTACCAGCCTTCGACTCCTCTGGGAAGGAAGTACCAGCCTTCGACTCCTCTGGGAAGGAAGTACCAGGAAGTGCCAGCCTTCGACTCCTCTGGAAAGTACCAGCCTTCGACTCCTCTGGGAAGTACCAGCTTTCGACCCCTCTGGAAGGAAGAACCAGCCTTCGACTCCTCTGGGAAGTACCAGCCTTCGACCCCTCTGGGAAGGAAGTACCAGCCTTCGACTCCTCTGGGAAGTACCAGCTTTCGATTCCTCTGGAAAGTACCAGCCTTCGACCCCTCTGGGAAGGAAGTACCAGCCTTCGACTCCTCTGGGAAGTACCAGCCTTCGACC
>JAXIVJ010020226.1:0-13459 GCA_036785665.1 Chirona hameri
TCAATGAATTCCCGCCCTTGAAACCCCCAATGCACAACTTTCAAGAAAATTAAAATGGTCAGACGGCACTCACCGGTTGTCTTACTGTGAAATGCCCCACATGTGATCTTAGGTCAGATCACGTGATTTTATCACGTGGCCATTTAAAATTCAAAATTTGTTTCTTGCCAGAATCGACTTCAATATATTGGCCTTCGATGGTAAGAAACTGGAGATAGGTTTTTCCTATATATATATATATATATATATATATATATATATATATATATATATATATATATATATATATATATATATATATATATATATATATATATATATATATATATATATATATATATATATATATATATATATATATATATATATTGTTCTTTGTTGTTGGAAAATTCATGGTCTTTGGTAATAACTTTGCACATAATTATCGTGCTAGAGAGCTTAACTCAATGGCATTATATCTGTATCGTCGAGCTGCATTCAATGATGCATAGGATGAATCCCGCAAGTCACTCCATGACCTCAAGGTCACGTCCCCTGAGGTTAATTTCCCAAATGACCTGGCTTGATTATACAATAGATAATTTGTTGAAATGTTTCGTTTATTTCGCACAATTGAACTTTTTTCTCTGGAAGACCCTTTTAGCTATTTTTATAACATTATCGGTCTGAAAATAGAGAGGAGAAAATTGATATCTTGAGGACCCACAGACGCTTCTATCGGCAAAATATTGAATTATGTCATCATGTGATCTTGATCACTGAGCGATCACTGATCACTGAGATCACCCTCATATTCCACCTAAGAAAAATCACGAATTTTAACTGAGAACATAATTAAATCACGTGGCCTGACCTGAGGTCACATGCCAAAATGTCTACACTTTTCCATTCGAGTTCTCACACAAGATTACATTACATTAATGTGTGGTTCATGGCGATTCTGATGATACATAGTTTTATATCATTCGAATTATTTATAGAATATATCCCGATATATAAATATATATATATATATATATATATATATATATATATATTATATATATATATATATATATATATATATATATATATATATCGCCCGAAGAAAAATAAACCTTTGTGCGACATTAAAGAGATGCCTGGGGTTGTAACTCGAAAACCGTTCGACGGACGGGGTTGACACAATTTACAGCGTGAATGTACGGCCCATATAACCCCCGACACCTAGTTCAATCGAAATGTGAGGTAGGATGTTATGGTTTGGTCGATCTGACGTGGACTGTACCGGGTGACCTCTGGTCACGTGACATTGAGGTCACAGAGCGACTACAGGGCTGATGTATATAATTGAAAGCAGGTCGACGAGATACCTAAGCATAATTCCGTTTAATTGAGCTCTCTAGCACAATTACGTGCAAAGTTATTACCAAAGACGTGCTGGTGACCATGATTTTTCCGAATACAAAAATATAGATATATTTATTTAAAAACAAACTATCACCAATTGTTTAACCCTCGCCCTACGGGGGGCCTGACAGCCCCCCCCCCCCCCCTGAGGTTTTCTTGAATAACTTTTGACAAATAAAGTGTATCTTGCTGAAATTTTTGGTAGCTGAGTTTAGAACAATTATACGTAGGATGTAAATTTTTTATTGAAATTGGTTAAGTAGTTTGGGAAATAATAATGTTTTGATGACGTCATGTTGTAATTTTTTAAAGAAATATTTGAAAAATCGTAGAAAACAGTTTTAAAGAATATTGCAAACGCAAATCACCAAAGATGCAAAATGGCATTTTCTTTCAAATGGGAATCTCGGATTTTTATAATTTTGGGTTTTTGACCCCTAATTTTTTTTTATGATTTTTTTTTTAAATCCCCCCAAAATCAAAATTTTCAAAGATATTAGAAAAAACGGAATATATGTAAGAGAACTGAGTATAGACAATACCCATACCAAATTTCAAAGCAATATCTTCATTTTTGACTGAGTGATGGCTTCCTAAGTGTAAGAAACTGATGACGTCATTTTTTAATAACTTTTTTGACATTTTTAGACAAGATACGAACAAATAATTACCTTTTGTATTTCTAGCCAAAATGGTCTAGGAACATGCCTTTTTATTTACATTTATCAATTTCTAATTTTGAGGTTTTCTGAAGAGCAAAATCGCTGTTCTGGACGTGGTAAATCCGAGGTCATTCACTTGACCTGGAAGGTCACCCGTTGACCTGAAACCTAAAAATCGCATACTGTTAAATTCCTCTCATGACAGGCAACATGCTGGTTCTTACCGCATTGCTCTAAATTGCTTGGTTTGGACGTTAACAGGGGGGCCTGTCAGGCCCCCCTCCCCCCCCCCCCCCCCCCCCCCCGTAGGGCGAAGGTGAAAAAAGCTCCCGTAAGGCGAGGGTTAACCCTCGCACTGAAGGGGCTTTGCGCCGAACACGAACTGCAGGGGGGTTGATTTCCGCCCCCCCCCCCCCCCCCCCTCCCCCTGAGATCTCGAAAACTACGCTACGTAGCGAGAAGCGGAAAAAAGCATTTGATAGCTCCATACATGTTCTATCGAAAGTATTTCAGTGTTCTTTTAGGTCAGGTCAAAATTGAGGTCACCAGAGGTCATCAAAGGTCAAACTTTCCAGGTTTTTCCCATTTTAGGACATCGCTCCATAAATTCCCATATATCTCAGATACGATGCTAGTTAGAAACAAACAGAGAAAAGCAAACGCCAGCCAGTGAAATTTGCAATCGCTAAGGTGTTCTCAGATTTGATCTCAGGTCAATATTAGAGGCTCCAGAGTTCAAAAAGAAAAAAATCCGTTTTTTTGCTAAATCGTGTTTTGCTATTCACTGTTTACTTAATAAAGATAACGGAAAACTGTTTACGTCATTGTGTTTATCTTGTCAAGGCGCTTCGAACGATATATATATGGTGACCTTGTTAAGTCAACTTAACAATTTGACCTCAGGTCAAGGTCAAGTGGTGACCCAAGTAGGGCATGTTGCATATGGGACGACGTGTCTCGACGAGACAAACACATTGATGTCTGTTTTACTTCTCTATCTTCATTATGTCGGGAGTTATTGACACAAAAGTGATGGTGACCTCGCATAACCTCAAATCACCTAATCGGGGTCACTGAACAAAAATTACACTTGGATCATCAAGAATATCCTATAAAAACATCATCCAGAAGTAATTGGACTAATATCATGCATATCCTTGAAATAGGAAGCATTTGTATATTTCCCCATTGACTTATTATGGGGAGGTTACGAAATTGAACTGACCTTAAGTCACCGATATCAAAATTCCGAGATATACGAATTGTAAGTACTTATGCCCTCATGACATCACATCCTGTAAGTTTCAAACTGATTGGTGAAAACTCTGGCTTTGGCACAACTGCAAACATTTTTGGAGGTGGGGACATTTGACCTGGTCTGGTGACCTGACCTGAGATGACCCGAGGATATTTTTCTTCTTCAAAGTGTGCGCAATTGATGTCCTAACAGGTGTACGAAAACCCGGGCGGCGGCGCTGCGCGCTGCCATTTTTTTCGCTATCTTTGAAAAACCTGAGGAGGGGGGGCGGAAATCACCATCACCCCCCCCCCCCCCCCCCCCCCCCTGCAGTGCGCGGGTTAAACATCGAAAGTTTATGTATCGATGTCCATTCTGGCATGGCAAAAATCCGAATTTTAAAAGACCAAATGATAAAATCACGTGATTTGACCTGAGCTCACGTGTTGAAATAGCCAAATGTCCGATATTTCCCAAAATGATTACATCATAATAATCTATTGTTCCTGATGATTCTGGTGATTACCGAGCGGGCGCGAAGCACCCGTGAGGTTTCTCGTCAACTTACTAGACAAATTTACATTTGACCCGGCCCGAACCGGCCCGACACGGCCGTGCAGACGCTTTTCGGAAGCTAATAACTTCGCAACCACTGCTCCGATTGAGATCAGGTTTTCACCATTGGATAGGTCTGTCAAATCAATATTGTTTTTGGTATGGTGCGTTCTGATAGGGGTGGTACCACAGCTCGTGGCAGTTGGCACACACAAACGTCGAAATGAACAAAAATAATGATTGATCAAAAAGAGCTTTATTAATCTAAGCATTAATTTATACGACCAGTAAAACGCCTTTTTGGCGATGACCGAGCGGGTACGCACTGGTAAAGCTTAAACAAGTTTGAAATATGAAACGGTACGGGAGCACACGTGGTAGTAGCACATAGTCCTTTTAGTTCTTTTAGTCCTCCATAAAAAAATTGCCAGGCCTCCATACGTGCCAACATAAAAATTAAGTTTGATTAAATTGTACATGATCTCCTTTCTCGAATCCGCCCAAAGAGAGTACGTCCTGAGCGCTGCATGCTTCAGCGTATACAAAAAAAAATGCTTAGATAAATCAAGCCATTTTTGATCAAGAATGATTTTGTTCATTTCGACGTCTGCGGGTGCCACGCGCTGTGGTACCATCCCTATCAGAACGCACTATAACAAAATCAAAATTGATTTGATGGTTCTATCCAATGGTGAAAACCCGATCTCAATCGGAGCAGTGGTTGCAACGTTATTAGCTTCCGAATAGCGTATGTATGGCCGGGTTGGGCCGGTTCGGGCCGGTTCGGGCCGGTTCGGGCCGGTTTGGGCCGGTTCGGGCCGGGTCAAATGTAAATTTGTTACCGAGCGGGCGCGAAGCGCCCGTGAGGTTTCTCGTCAACTTACTAGACAAATTTACATTTGACCCGGCCCGGCCCGGCCCGACCCGGACATACAGACGCTTTTCGGAAGCTAATTACTTTGCAACCACTGCTCCGATTGAGATTGGGTTTTCACCATTGGATAGGTCCATAAAATCAATTTTGTTTTTGGTATGGTGCGTTCTGATAGAGGTGGTACCACAGCGCGTGGCAGTTGGCAAACGCGAACGTCGAAATGAACAAAAGTCCTTGCAAAAATGATTCTTGAAAAAATGGCTGTATTAATTAAGCATTAATTTATATGCTGAAGCATGCAGCGCTCAGGACGTACTCCCTTTGGGCGGATTTGAGAAAGGAGATCATGAACAATTTAATACAACTTAATTTTATGTTGGCATGCATTGAGGCCTGCCAATTTTTCTGGAGGATTAAAAGGACTAAAAGGACTATGTGTTACTACCACGTGTGCTCCCTTACCGTTTCATGTTTCAAACCTGTTTTACCTTTACCAGAGCGCGCCCGCTCGGTCATCGCCCCAAAAAGGTGTTTTACTGATATACAGGTTTATATGACTCGCATGATTACCGAGCGGGCGCGAAAAGCCCGTGAGGTTTCTCGTCAACTTACTAGACACATTTACATTTGACCCGGCCCGAACCGGTCCCGTACAGACGCTTTTCGGAAGCTAATAACTTTGCAACCACTGCTCCGATTGAGATTGGGTTTTGACCATTGGATAGGACCATACAATCGATTTTTATTTTTGTATGGTGCGTTCTGATAGGGGTGGTACCGCAGCCATTTTTAATTTTTATTAACCATTTTTTTTTATTAGCCATTTTTAATAATAAATCAAGCCATTTTTGATCAAAAATGGCTTGATTTATCTAAGCATTAATTTATACGATGAAGCATGCAGCGCTCAGGACGTACACCATTTGGCGGATTTAAGAAAGGAGATTATGACAAATGTAATACAACTTATTTTGTATGTAGTTTGTCCCAGGGAAGCAACAGATGTCGCTCGGTTACCGCCGATTAAGGCGTTTTACTGGTTTAGATGGGGGATATTGTCCGTTGAAAATTTGAGTTTTGCTTGACATTACAAAGTTTCCCGAGGCTGTAACTCGAAAACCATTTGACGGACGAGGCTGAAAAGTTCACAGCGTGAATCAACAGCCCAGATAACCCCAGACACGTAGTGTTATCGAAATATGAGATGTAGTGTGTTATTTAGAGATTGTTTTGGTCGATCTGTTCTGGAATGCCCCAATTGCCCCCCCCCCCCCAACGAAAAATCGGTAGGTAAATGCATATTCCCCCCTCCCACCACCGTTCCGGGAGGTTGTGATTTATGTTCCGGGAAGGCGAGATTTACCTCCCTTCCCGGGTCAACGAAACTTTCGTGTCGACGACCCGACGCCCCCCCCCCCCCCCCGCTAAAAGACCTTTCCTGCTGACGATCCGACGCCACCCCCCCCCCCCCCCCCCTCCTCCCCCTGCTCAACGACTCTGCGCTGACGACCCGACTCCACCCCCCTCCCCCCTGGTTAACAACTTTCCGCTAACGCTGCGAAATTTTTTGCCCCCCAAACTCGAAACCTAGATCTGCCACTGCAGTTCTGACGACCGTAACCATGCCAACATGTATAACTCGGGGTGTATGTATATATGGGGTGGACCGTGCCGAGTCCGTGCCGTCGGTGCGCGGAGTGATTGCTCAGCTGCTGGCCGATATGGTACGAATGCCGTGACCACCCGTGGCCTTGATCAGCTGTATACAGTGCCGCCCACTGCGCCCCGACCGGGCACCGCCACCGCCACCGCCACCGCCACCGCCACCGGGCACCGCCACCGCTCCCGAGTGCCGAACGTGACTCACCTGCATGAGAGGTGGCGTGAGGGCTGTGAGGTGCGGCGGGGCGGCGGCGGCGGCCGGTGCCGGGTCGGGCCGCCCGCACTGGCAGCCTGTTCAAACCTGACCCAGTCCGCTGTGCCTGGCGTGTCCGACAGTAACGGCTCGCAGCTCAAACTCAAACTCAGCTGGGCAGGTCTGGACCTGACTGAGACTGAATTCAGCCGAGTCTCAGATAGACTGCAGAGTCGAATCCAGTGGGCAATGGGGGCGGGTAGCACCAATTGGCGGACGGTGACGGGGTCACACCTTGACCTTGCTCGCAGCCAGCTCGAACACACCTCAGTCCGTTCCATACTGGCTCGGGCGGTCGCGCCATGGCCGACCATGGATCGTGGCGCCCGTCCCTTCCCTCCTGTCCCATCTCGGGGCCGGAGTCAGCTCAGCAGTCGGCGGAGAGGGCTGGGTCGGGCTCAGTGTCGGAGTCGGGGGGACCGCCGCAGTCGCCGCCGCCCGTCTGCCGCCGTCGGTCGGCCCGTGTCCGTCCCCGTCTCCGGCCCCGTCCCCGGCCCCGGCCCCGGCCCCGGCCCCGGCCCCGTGTCCGTGTCCGTGTCCGTGTCCGTGTCCGTGTCCGTGTCCGTGTCCGTGTCCGTGTCCGTGTCCGTGTCCGTGTCCGTGTCCGTGTCCGTCTCCGTCTCCGTCCCCGTCCCCGTCCCCGTCCCCGTCCCCGTCCCCGTCCCCGTCCCCGTCCCCGGCCCCGGCCCCGGTAATGGTGTGTGATCTGGAGCGGGAGTGCGCCTGCGGAGCACAGCGGCTGTGTCGCGGGTGTATCCACAGCCGGTGCCGCTCCCCAGGCTGCTACTGCCGCGGTGTCCGGCTCTGTCGCCAAGGACTGCACCGACTGCACGGCCTGACCCCGGAACCGGAACCGGGCCTGACACGTATCGTCCCCGTCACGACACGTCGCGTCCCCGTCAACTGGTACACGGACGACTCACAGGTGGGTGGATCGACGCGGAGTTATGCACTGCTCCAAGGCCGTGGGAACTACTTTGAAGCTGGGGTCGAACTTTTTGGCAATACTACGGCCAAAATTAAGAATGAAGAGAAGCAACGTATGCCGCTCTTTTCAATACCCAATGCTGCTTATTGCCAATAGTATGTCATATATTTAAGGAAATGGGTGTCAATGTCATATAAGGAAATGGGTTGTCTAATAAGAAAACAAAAACTAGAGATAGATGGTAAACATGAAGAAGGAGCGACACTGGTACCTACCTACTAAGGTCACACAAAGTCGGAGAAGCGGAACTGGAGCTTTCACCGTGCCTGAATCCAGAACCGGAGGGCTTGACTGACTCCCGAACCTGAGGTTGCTGGTTAGGTCATGTGCCGGCCTCGCACCAATGACCAAGTTGACCATGGCAAAATCATACATTTATCATACATTTGGTACGAGTAGGTACCAATACTTGGCTTCAACCCAGTATGCCGTGTTTTACGGTGTTATGGTCAATGTTTCGGGTACATTTTGTATGAATGCATCGTTATACGGTCGTACTCAAACAAATGCTGGCAAACCAATGCATTTAGAACACATGCATTTTTCAGAGAAAAGGGCTTATCTACTTATGTATAAGTTAGTTAGTTATTTTGTTTGTTAGTTAACTGTTGCCGAATTAAGGTCCATTGACCCGCGCGGCGCTGGGGCCTCCAACCGAACGCGCGGCGCTGGGGGGTAAATTTTACCCCCCCCCCCATATCTTCCGAACCAATGACCGCAGCGAGACGCACAAGGCGGCGATCGAAAGCTCTCAAGGAGACAAATATATTGCAGACCCGAAATTCTTAAAATAAGGTCACCTGTCAGGTCAGGTCGGGTCAAAGGGTGAAACTTAAGGTATTTTAGTTTTTGGGCCATACTTTCCATCCAAAGCCTTAGCTAGCGACCATTGTCGCACAAGGTGCTCTCAAAGGTATCATGCATCTCCCCTATAAGCGAAAGGGAAATTGTAAGCAAAGGTCAAGGTCAAGGTCAGGTCACAAAAGGTCACAGTTCTACAAAAGCCATACGACACATGATGTATCCGTTATTTTACACATATAATTCGATAGTAGCGACCACTTTCACAACCTGACCCCATAAAATGGTCCTAAGTCAAGTTCGGGTCACATAGAGGTCAAAAGTTGAATTGATTAATATAAATGAAAAAGGAATGTGTCTAGACCAGCTTTGTCTCAGAAATACAGCGGTATAATTATTTGTCTGTATCTGGACACTAAAAGCCAAAAAAGTATTTTCAAAAAATGACGTCATGAGTTACTTATACTAGGGAGCCATAAGTCAGTCAAAAATAAATATATTGCTTTGAAATTTGGTTTGGATATCGTCCATACTTGGTTCTCTAATATATCTTCCGTTTTTGTATATCTTTTTTCAATACTTTGTGGAAATTTTCCAAAAAATCATGTTTTTGATTTTTTGGGTCCAAAATCCAAAATTTCGAAAATCCGAGAAAACGCTTGGAAGAGAATGTTATTTCCTTCCTTTTCAATTTGTATTTTGCGATTTGCATCAAAACTTTATTTTTAACGATTTTACAAACATTTCACGTTTTTCCACCAAAAAATGGCGTGACATGACGTCACTAAAACGTCATTATCTGCCAAACTACTTGACCAATTTCAACCAAATTTGCCAGAAGACGTAGAATTGATGCAGCATAAGGTACCGAAAGTTTTATTTTGATAACTCTCATCGTTTTCCAGTTATTGAGAAAATTCGAGAGGGGGTAAAATTTACCCCCCCCCCAAGCGCCGCGCGGGTTAACACGTGCACTGCCTGGGGTTCGCGCCAACCACGAACTGCCAGGAGGGAGGTGATTTCCGCCCCCATAAGATCTTTAAAAAACACGCAACGTAGCGACAAACTGAAAACGTTGTTAGATAGCTCGAGACAAGTTCTATCGAAAGTTCTTAGGTCATTTTAAGTCAGGTCAATATTGAGGTTACCAGAGGTCACCAAAGGTCAAATGTTGGCTATATGAGTGACCTTGATAACATCGTCTATATCTCGATAACTAAAAGAGCTAGCGACGCACGGAAAAAGCGTTCGAAAAAACATTTAATTTGCTGTCGCTAAGGTTCCATTAGAATTAACCTAAGGTCAAAGGACAAACTTTACATCAATTGATTCGTCTCGACAAGCCCAATACAACTGTGGAAACCCCCATTACACTACCTTGATTTGGTTACGAGTTATTGAAGAAAAAAACATACTGGGGGTCATGAGTTGACCTCGTAGAGGACGTCACAGAACAGAAATGTGACATGTGACAAGGGCTTTGCATTTGGCACAAGAGTGGATCTGGTGAAAATTGGTCAAATTTAGCCATTTCCTATGGACTTATACGTGTTTTCATTTTTCCCCATTGACTTATAATGGGGAAGTCACGAAATCGACCTGACCTTAGGTCACCGATATAACAAAAAATAGAGATATATGCATTGTAGGTACTTATCACTTGATGACATCCTGTGAGTTTCAAACCGTTTGGTCAATCACTTTGGCTGTGGCACGACCGCAAACTTTTTGGAGGTGGGGTCATTTGACTTGACCTTGTGACCTGACCTGAGATGACCCGAGGTAAACAAATTTACACCGTGTGGGTAATTGATGCTCAAACAGCTGTGCCAAATTTCGCGGCGCTGCGCGCCGCCATTGAAACTCTGGTGACAATGCCCTTGTTCTTATACATAGTCGAGTGATCGTGTAAAAAGTTGGGGGGGGGGGCATCGCCTCCCCCCCAGCTCCAAAATGGGGAGGGGGAGTTGTCCCCATTGCCCCCACGGTTCCCACGTCCCTGTACTGCTCCATAGGCGTAGGAACGTCATAAAAAGTGTGGGGCAGCCACCCAGGTGGCCTCCCTATGTCAGGGGCCTCACTGGGGGACCCACCGCTCAACGTCCAAGGAGCAGGTGCAAACATACGTCGGAATAACAACATGAAAGGCCTTAAAATATCAATGGAAAACATGTAAAATGTACACACACCATTCATTTCCTCATCGGATCCATTCGACAATTTTTCAGTGATTTTTTCTCTCAGTATCTGATTACTTTTTACTAATGAAGGCCGCCTGAAGCAACTTAACCCTCGCCGTGCCGGGGGGTGGGGCGTTTAGACCCTGAGGTGAGTCCCCCCCCCCACCACCCCCTGAGGTTTTCAAGGATATCGGGGAAAAGGTGGCGCGCAACGCCGCTATTTTTGGCACAGCTGTTCGCGCATCAATTACATTGTCTGAAACTCTTGACTTCGGGTCATCTCAGGTCAGATCAGCAGACCAGGTCACGTGACCCCACCTCCACAGTTTTGGGCCGATCGGTTTTAAACTAACGCGCATCAATTACATGGTGTGAAACTCTTGATATCGGGTCATCTCAGGTCAGGTCAGCAGACCAGGTCACGTGACCCCACCTCCACAGTTTTGGGCCGATCGGTTTTAAACTAACATTTATGATTGCATGAGGTCATATATACCTACAATGCGTACATATCGGATTTTTTGTTGTATATCGGTGGGTGACCTAAGGTCGGGTCAATTTCGTGACCTCTCCATTATAAGTCAATGGGAAATATTAAAATGCTTCCTATTCCAAGGATATGCATGATGAATATAGTCCAATTCCTTCTGGATCATGTTATCATAGGCCATTCTTGATGATCCAAGTGCACTTTTGTTCAGTTACCCCTACAGGGTTAGCCAAGGTCATACGAGGTCACCAACACATTGTCAATAACTCTAGACAGAATGAAGATAGAGAAGTGAAACCGGCACCAATGTGTTTGTCTCGTCGAGACACGTCTCCCAATATGCAACATGATCTACTCGGGTCGCCACATGACCTTGACCTGAGGTCAAATTTCTAAGTTGACCTAACCTGGTCAACATGGGCATGATTCGAAGCACCTTGACGAGACAAAAGCGTTGGTGTCAAAAAATTCCCTTATATTTATTAGGCAAAAAGTTATTTGCGAAAAACAGTTTTGCCAAAAATAACCTTTTTGACGTTTGATGACCTCTGGAGCAAAAACTGTTAACCGGAGCTAAGACACCTTGTTCATTGCATTTTTTAAGAGCTTTCGATTTTGTTTTCGTTTGTTCCTAGCTACCATAGTTCCCAGAGATATTTGGGGGGTTTCTGGAGCGAAGTACTAAAACTTGAAAATCTGACCTTCGGTGACATCTGGTGACCTCAATATTGACCTGAGTCAAAATATGACTGAAATAGTTTCAAAATGATTTTTGACTAGCTTTCGATCGGTATTTTCTGTTTTTGTCTACGTTCAATAGGAGCTGCGTTCGAGGGGCAGGCGTCTGTCTGTCTGTCTGTCTGTCTGTCTGTCTGTCCGTCTGTCCGTCTGTCCGTCTGTCCGTCTGTCCGTCTGTCCGTCTGTCCGTCTGTCCGTCTGTCCGTCTGTCCGTCTGTCCGTCTGTCCGTCTGTCCGTCTGTCCGTCTGTCCGTCTGTCCGTCTGTCCGTCTGTCCGTCTGTCCGTCTGTCCGTCTGTCCGTCTGTCCGTCTGTCCGTCTGTCCGTCTGTCCGTCTGTCCGTCTGTCCGTCTGTCCGTCTGTCCGTCTGTCCGTCTGTCCGTCTGTCCGTCTGTCCGTCTGTCCGTCTGTCCGTCTGTCCGTCTGTCCGTCTGTCCGTCTGTCCGTCTGTCCGTCTGTCCGTCTGTCCGTCTGTCCGTCTGTCCGTCTGTCCGTCTGTCCGTCTGTCCGTCTGTCCGTCTGTCCGTCTGTCCGTCTGTCCGTCTGTCCGTCTGTCCGTCTGTCCGTCTGTCCGTCTGTCCGTCTGTCCGTCTGTCCGTCTGTCCGTCTGTCCGTCTGTCCGTCTGTCCGTCTGTCCGTCTGTCCGTCTGTCCGTCTGTCCGTCTGTCCGTCCGTCCGTCCGCCCGTCCGCCCGTCCGCCCGTCCGCCCGTCCGCCGTCCGCCCGTCCGCCCGTCCGCCCGTCCGCCCGTCCGCCCGTCCGCCCGTCCGCCCGTCCGCCCGTCCGCCCGTCCGCCCGTCCGCCCGTCCGCCCGTCCGCCCGTCCGCCCGTCCGCCCGTCCGCCCGTCCGCCCGTCCGCCCGTCCGCCCGTCCGCCCGTCCGCCCGTCCGCCCGTCCGCCGTCCGCCCGTCCGCCCGTCCGCCCGTCCGCCCGTCCGCCCGTCCGCCCGTCCGCCCGTCCGCCCGTCCGCCCGTCCGCCCGTCCGCCCGTCCGCCCGTCCGCCCGTCCGCCCGTCCGCCCGTCCGCCCGTCCGCCCGTCCGCCCGTCCGCCCGTCCGCCCGTCCGCCCGTCCGCCCGTCCGCCCGTCCGCCCGTCCGCGGACGGGCGGACGGGCGGACGTATAAATTTGACCTCAGGTCAAGGTCAAGTGGTGATTACTCAAGTAGGTCAGGTTGCATATTGGGAGACGTGTCTCGACGAGACAAACACATTGATGCCGGTTTATCTTCATTCTATTGAGAGTTATTGACAAGGTGTTGGTGACCGCAGATGACCTCGGCTGACCCTGTAGGGGTCACTGAACAAACATTGCACCTGGATCATCAAGGATAGCCTATGCTAACATGATACAGAAGGAATTGTACTGATATCATGCGCATCCTCGGAATAGGAAGCATTGGAATATTTCCCTATTGACTTATAATGGGGAGGTCACGAAATTGACACGACCCTGCCCCGAGACGGACGGACGGACGGACGGACGGACGGACGGACGGACGGACGGACGGACGGACGGACGGACGGACGGACGGACGGACGGACGGACGGACGGACGGACGGACGGACGGACGGACGGACGGACGGACGGACGGACGGACGGACGGACGGACGGACGGACGGACGGACGGACGG
>JAXIVJ010020227.1:0-13437 GCA_036785665.1 Chirona hameri
CAACTTGTTTATTTGTGAGTCATTCATTCGCGATCTCTCTGTATGATTTAAATCATAATTTCCTCATAGTATTTAAAGCAATCCACCCAGAAAATGGTTAAAATAAAGACAAAAATAAGGTTTGGCCTGCCGCCCCATTGTCGAACTCCGGATACAAATTCAATATTTGTTTTGTACATATCTGCCTACTCAAAAATACTTTTCCTTCCCTCATTAATGTTTCAAATATCGGGGGGGGGGGGGGCGCAATTATGAACATGGTGCAAATAGGGCAGTCTCCCCTACATATTAATATCACCCCTGTATTTCTGAAACAAAACTGGTCAAATACTTGGGGAAGGGACAAATACTGCTTGGGCTAAGCAAAATTTTGCATTTTAATGAGTAAATAATGAGTATTGTTTAATGAGTTACCTATACCTACCTACAGTGGCGGATCCAGGATTTTCTAAGGCAGGATCTTCAGGCCCGAAGGCGGCATATTTCCTCGGTGACAGGGGCGGCATGGTCCAGAGGGGCGCCAATCCAATAAGTAAATGAAACGGGTCAAATATGCCTCTTCCTTAACCCGCGCCCCGTGGGAGGCGAGGGGGGGGGACCAGAATCTGCCCCCTCCCGGATTTTCTCAATATCTTGAAAACTATGATAGATATTGACGTGAAACGTTCCGTACCTTATGTTACATCCATTTTACGTTACCTTTAAATAATTTATGTAGCATTTTACGTCTTCTCTCCACATGTCAGTTGGGCAAACTACAGATGGGCGATCAAAAATAGATCAATAAATTGTCATCATCAATAAATTGAAGGAAGGAATCAATCAATAAATTGTTTGATTTTGTTATGCCCATATTTGTGCATACATGCAGTATCAAACTGTGAGACCTATGTCATTAGGCCAATTCGGAGCAACATACGCATACTCGGAAGTTAAAAAGTATTGGAGAACATGTTGTCCATCAATATATCGGAATAATAAATGTGACCAGATTCGGCAATTGCCCTTATTCCACTGTAAATGGCGATATAAATATTGATTCCGCGACGCAACGACCACAGCGTGAAATACATGTTTAGATCGGTCGTCAGCCGGCTAATCCAATTTTAGATCGTGAAGTAAGGTGGCGAATCAAAATTTAAATCGCTGAGGCTGCTGCGAGTGCCGAAATTGAGATCGCCGACCCTTACTTTGCCATATCTGCCAAAGTAGGGATCTGATCATACAAGTAAAAGAAAATATGATGGCGCGATTCGCGCAGTATCAACCGAAAAAAATCCAGGGGAGATGGGCATTTTGTTAGGGCTGATATGGTGTTTGAAGGTGTGATTGTCAGGAAACAATCAATTTTTAGATCTGATCTCCTTATAAGGGCATGCTCTGCCCACTTCGATGACTTCACGACCTCATTTTTGAGCGATTAATTTTTAGATCGCCTCCCCGTAGTTTGCCCAACTGATGTCATTCAAATTAGTGGAGTAGTTTGGGAGATTATAACGTTTTAGTGACGTCAGGTTATGCCATTTTTGGTGGAAAAACGAAAAATGTTTGAAAAAGCGTAGAAAATAGAGTTGTAAAGCAAATTACAAACAAAAACGTAAAATGAAAGAAAATGGCATTTTCTTCAAAATGTCTATCTCGGATTTGCATTTTTGTTAGTTAATGCCCCCCCCCCCCCCCAACAAAAAACATACTTATTTGTTTAGGAAAAATGTCACAAAATCTAAATTTTCAAAGCTATAAAAAACGGAATATATATTGGATAACCAAGTATGAACGATACCCACACCAAATTTCGAAGTAATTTTTTTTTTTGACTGACTTATGGCTCCCAAGTATGATTAACTCATGACGTAATTTGTTGAAATTGCATTGCATGGCTTTTAATTATCAGGTACAGGCAAATAAATGCCACCAATGTATTTATTAGCCAAAACTGGTATAGAAATATTTTTTTTATTTATATTAATCAATTTCATATTTTTAATCTATGCAACCTGACCTTGACCTGGAACTTCGCCTAAGGGCCATTATTTGGGGTCAGGGTGTAAAATTGGCTACTACTCTCAAGTTATACGTGTAAAATAGCCGATAAAACATGTGTCGCATGAATTTCGTAGACCTTTCGCCAATAGTTATATTTTCTGACCTGCCTTGACGGCTTGACCTTTGCTTACAATCTCAATTTCCCCTTTGCGGAAGATGTATTTGATTTTGGAAGATTTTGTGCCATAATAGTCGCAATATAAGGCTTTAAATGGAAAGTATAGCAAATCAACCCAAATACCTCGATTTTGACATTTCACCTGACCGTGACCTGACATGTGACCTTATTTTTAACTTTTAACGTGTGTTTTACTAGCGTCTCATTGAGAGTTTTCGATTGCTTCCTTGCGCGTCTCGCTGCAGCTATTGGTTCGGAAGATAACGAGGTGGCAGTATATGCCCCCCCCCCCCCCTCCAGTTCGGCTGAATACCCCAGCGGGGCGCGGGACCCTTTTGAAAGTCTGGTGACATGATCGTAGATCCGACTGCGGATCATGTGAATCTACGTATACGTAGATTCACATGATTCACAAGATTTACATGATTTTTGTATTCTCCGGGCTAACTACATGTACCCCAGAGAAGCAAACAAAATATATTGTCGCAACTTCGGGAAACTAAGTTGCATACGTGAATAAACAAGGAGCAACATCTTGTGTTACGACAGTTGAGTCGTTCTTATTGGGTCACGCCAATCCAAGGGGATTATAAAACATTTTCAGCGTCGGTCACCGATTTTTACGACATTTGGTCTCAAGATCAAATTGAACCTCCCGTTTCCAAGAATCAGGTCCATTTTGACCTTACAGGTCTCCTCCAAGGTCAAATTCAATGTCAAAGGACGGGGGACGCTGTAGCGCCCAAAGTTTGCGTCCGATTGCAACACATATGGTCTCAAACGATGCCCCTTGCCCATTTCCAGAACGACAAGTAGAGTAAATTTGTTTCCCGTGACCTTCAAGGTGAAAGGACTGGGAACGCTGTAGCGCCTAACTTTAGGTGCTAACTTGAAAATCACGGGGCACAACTCTAAGAATGCTTGTCATTCTGGAAATGGAAAGGACGGGGGCAAAATCCCGTCCTTTGATCCTGAATTTGACATTAAAGGTCACGGGGCTTGACCTTGAAGGTCACGGAGCACAACTCTGAACATTATTATCATCTTGGAACTGGGCACAAGGAACGCTACAGCGTTCCCCGTCGTGAGACCTTGAATTTGATCTTGAAGAAGACCAGTAAGGTCAACACAGACCTGATTTTGTAAAGCAGGAGGTTCGTTTTGACGTTAGTCCTTAGGACCAAATCGCGTAAAAATCGGTGACCGACGCTGGAAACGTTACTGTGGACCTGTGGACATCATGGACATTGGACATTCATCCAAGCCTGAGGGCGGCAAAATGTTTTCCGAGGGCAGCAAAATGTTTTCCGAGGGCGACATGATGATTTCCGAGGGCGGCATAATGCGCTCTGAGGGAGGCAAGATGCCTTCCGAGGGCGGCAATATGTCTCCGAAGGCGGCATGATGCCTTCCAAGAACAGCATAATGCGCTCTGAGGGCAGCAGGATGCCTTTCGAGGGCGGCATATTGTACTCTGAGGGCGGTAGTATGTGCTCTGAGGGCGGCAACATGCCTTCCGAGGGCGGCAATATGTCTTCCGAGGGCGGCATGATGCTTTCGAAAGAGCGACATAATGCGCTCTGAGGGTGGCAGGATGCCTTCCGAGGGCGGCATATTGCGCTCTGAGGGCGGCATAATGTGCTCTGAGGGCGGCAATATGCCTTCAGAGGGCGACAAGACATCTTCCGAGGGCGGCATATGGACTTCGAGGGCGGCAAAATGTCTTCCGAGGGTGACACGATGTTTTTCGAAGGCGACACGATGTTTTCCGAGGGCGGCATGGTGCCTTCCGAGGGCGGTATGGTGCCTTCCCAGGGCGGCATAATGCCTTCCGAGGGCGGCGATGTACCTTCTGAGGGCGGCATACTGCGTTGTGAGGGCGGCTAGCTGTCTTCTGAGGGTGCCAGGGTGCCTTTCAAGAGTGCTACGACGCTGTCGGTAGACACCAGGGCGCCCTGGCGGCCTCCCGAGAACGCTACGGCGCCGGCAAACCCTTTGCAAGAACGGCGTCGCGGCGCCGCAGTGCCCGAGGGCGCCGTTTCCTAAGGCAGGGAGCTTCAGCCCCTACGGCCCCCCTTGGATCCGCCACTGCCTACCTAGTAATTATGTATGAGAGGAGAAACGTCATGGAAGATGGGAGGCAGTGAAACTTCAATCTTGTTTCGGGAGAAACCGAAATCCGTTAGGCACGATTTCTTTGCAAATTTGAGCTCTTCGTGTCTTACTTTACCTTTTGCCATGTCGAATTGTCCTCATTCAACCAAATTAAAGATCTTATTTTAAATAAATGAACACAAAGTGTCCCCGCTCCTTCGCCTATGCTGGCTATCAAGCGGATGTAATTGAACCATGAGCTAATACAACGGAATTAAATGGAAAACAAATGTTGTCCCATGCTGATCTCTGCTGCTGCAGCTCGGCTCTGGGCTGGGCTGGGGCCCATTCCCCACACCAGCCGGCCAACCGACCGCACGGCTAGCTGTCACCTCACCGGCCGCGCATGCGCACTGCTGACGGCCCCTGTTTGGCCCACAGGTAGTGTAAACGCGGCCAGCGCGGGAATGGAGCCCCTGCAGACTCTGGACCGACGGCGTGCCCAACTGCTCGAGGCCAGGTTCATCCGAGGACGGGTGAGTCCCCCCCCCCCCCCCCTGCGGCGGGTTCACGTCACGTCACCCTAACAGTGACGTCACGGCGTGACACTGCCGGCCGGGTCGGCAGGGTGACGGTACTCAGGCGGCTTGGACGGCTGATACCGTCGGCACGGGTGTTGCGTGGTGCTGCAGTGGTGGCGTATGGGATGGAAATCTGCGCCGATACCGGCCCTTGGCCCCGAGTGAGTCAGTGCGTGCGCCTTGGAACATGCACGTTTGTTTTGCTGGCAGCCCTATTCCCAGACTATACACAACTTTCCTCGTTTCTTCCCCTCCCCCCTGACTGGCCAGCAGCAGACCCCCCCGGACTTCAGACACCGCGCCGGACCCGGGCCCGAAAACGCTATGGATCCGGCAGCTCTAACCGCAGCCGTGCCGCCCCGTGTCCGGCATCTCTGGGCTGCGACAGCTGCGGTGACGTCACAAATCACAACCGGACCGTTTCCGTGTGCAGCAGCCGCTCCGGCGCCGCAGTCACGAGACTCGCGACCAGCGCTGCTGGGAAGACGGGAGAGGAACAGACAGGGGGGCTTTAGATGAAAGTTACCGCGTTCCGGTGGTGGAGTTGTCCATAGCTGAGTTTCTCAGGTGTATCTGCCCGTATGGACTGCTCTGAAGCGGCCCCTGCCACCTGGACAGTGGCGGCGCACTTTAGGCAGTGCCTAACCAAAGTTCAGACACTATTCTTACACTGTTTTGTAAGGGTTTCGTTAGGCTAACCTAAACAACCAAATATATCGCCCTCCCCCCGTGGGGTAGATTTGGTCTCGATCGTAAACCTAAATGAACAAATATACCCCCCCCCCAATATCTTTTTCAAAGACCTGTTATTCCTTGCCTATACATGCTACGTGACTTTCGTCTCTGGGCATGTTATAAACAAAAGATGTATCCTTCATTTAAGACCAACAAATCAAGTCTAACGTAGCTATAAAGTTTTTTATTTAAAAAAAATCATCAAAGTGGAGTGAAAACAGACTTTTAGGGTAGATTTGGTCACTTTGGTTCACAGATTTAAGTTATCCTAAATTACCAAATCTACCCAAATTGATGTAATCGTTATTAATAGCGGAACTATATAACTTATCTTGAATATAACTAGCACGTGCATGTTATTTCGGGGTAGGGGTTCTTGTTGTCCAAAACTAACCTAGGTTTGATCTATATTTTTAAAAAAATAGAAAATTTATTTTTGTTATTTGTTGATAAAACATGAAAAAACAACAGCATTACCTACCTAACCGAGTGTACGACTTGCTATCTTGAATTAACCTAGATTATACTTGAATAAAGTACACAAAACGTGTTTAACTTTGGGTTACTAAAACGTCATACAATAACGTCATACAATGTTTTAAACTGCCTATTTTCAATTCAAAGCACGAGTACACATCGCTCTCAAAAATTAAGCTAGGTTTGACAAATATTAACGACCCTTGAGGTGTCCTATATATTAAGGTATTCAAAATTCTGATATTATGATAATATAAGTTATTTTCAAAAATATGTGTTTCTTTGTCTAAAAGTCCTGCATCTCATTCATCTAAAACTGGTAACCGTTTGGCTCTATACATTTTAGTTTTTAAGTGAAAAGCGTTCAAACCAAAATTTGTATTGTATTTAAAGTTAAGCAATTTAGAAATTAAGTACATCATAGACAGTAGGTACATCAATTGCCTATCCAAAACTGAAATCGGTTTGGTTCTATGTGTTTTAGTTTTTAAGTTATAGGCATTCCCGTCTATCATTACATTATTCGCAGGACTTGGAGCAATACAAAACAAAATCCTAATTTATTATAACAAAATTACCTTCGTTAACACTAAACAATAAAGAAAACCAAGCTATTTTTTCAAATTAAAATTACAAATTTCGAAAAAAACGTATCACTTTTTACCAAAAAACGATTTCTTTTTTTTTTTAAAAACGAGGATTATTTTATACATTTCCATATTATTATAGTGCACACCAATATGAACAAGTTAACAATTTCTTTAAATACTTAATACTTCTCACGTCATTGTTAAAAAACTGAATACATTGACATTAACCCGCGCACTGCAGAGTTGATTTCCGCCCCCCCTCAGGTTTTTCAAAAATAGCGAAAAAACGGCGGCGCGCAGCGCCGCCGGGTTTTGATACACCTGTTAGGACATCAATTGCTCACACTTTGAGCAAAAAAAAATTATCGGGTCATCTCGGGTCAGGTCACCAGACCAGGTCAAGTGACCCCACCACCAAATTTGTTTGCAGTTGTGCCAAAGCCAGAGTTTTTCACCGATCAGGTTGAAACTTACAGGATGTCATGAGGGCATCAGTACTTACAATTCGTTTAACTCGGAATTTTGATATCGGTGACCTAAGGTCAGGTCAATTTCGTAACCTCCCCATAATAAGTCAATGGGGAAATATACAAATGCTTCCTATTTCAAGGATATGCATGGTACTAGTCCAATTACTTCTGGATCATGTTATTATAGGATATTCTTGATGATCCAAGTGTAAGTTTTGTTTAGTGATCCCTATTGGGTCATTTGAGGTCATGCGAGGTCACCATCACCTTTTTTGTCAATAACTCTCGACATAATGAAGATAGAGAAGTAAAACAGACATCAATGTGTTTGTCTCGTCGAAACACGTCTTCCGATATGCAACATGCCCTACTTGGGTCACCACTTGACCTTGACCTTAGGTCAAATTGTGAAGTTGACTTAACAAGGTCACCATATATATCACTCAAAGCACCTTGACAAGATAAACACAATGACGTAAACAGTTTTCCGTTATCTTTATTAAATAAAAAGTTAATAGCAAAACACGATTTAGCAAAAAAAAACGGATTTTTTTTCTTTTTGACCTCTGGCGCCTCAAATATTGACCTGAGATCAAATCTAAGGTCACCTTAGCGATTAAAAATTTCACTGTCTGGCGTTTGCTTTTTCCGTTTGTTTCTAACTATCATCGTTTCTGAGATATATGGGAATTTCTGGAGCGATGTCCTAAAACAGGAAAAAAAAACTGGCAAATTTGACCTTTGATGACCTCTGGTGACCTCAATTTTGACCTGACTTAAAAAACACTGGAATACTTTCGCTAGAACATGTATGAAGCTATCAATTGATTGTTTCCGCTTCTCGCTACGTTGCTTAGTTTTCGAGATCTAAGGGGGGGGGGGGGGGGGGGGCGGAAATCACCCCCCCCTGCAGTTCGTGTTCGGCGCAAAGCCCCTGCAGTGCGCGGGTTAAAAGTATATAAAGTGATAAAAGGTCGAAAAATCCGATTTAAGGGTCTACTTGTTTGTAAAATGATGCCCTTATTCTTGTTTACCCTAACTGTTCAAAAACAAATATTGAATCTTTGCCACCAGGTGACAGCACTTAACGTTTTACTATTTTTTTTAAAAACAAATACTTTAAATCAATTTTTTTTACAACAAAGTTATGGATAGGAAATTGAATGGGCTATCAACTAGTTTTAGTTAACTTTTCGCCCAGACAAAAAATTTACCTAAAAAAAATATTTAAAAAAACAACATTTTGTGCTTAAAGTTAAGTAATTTAAAATGTATTAATGTCTTTGTTTTCAAGTCCTGCATCTTATTCATCTAAAACTGGTAACCGTTTGGCTTTATACATTTGTTTTTTTAGTGACAAGCAATCTAACACAAATTTGTATTGTACTTAAAGTAAGTTAATTAAAAAATTAAGTTCTTCATATGTCGCAGGTCCATTTATTGGGTATGCAAAATTGAAATGGGTTTGGATTTATTTGATCTAGTTTTTATGTTATAGGCATTCCCGTCTACCATTAAGTTGTTCTCATTTTTTAAAATTTTGTGCTTAAAGTTAAGAATTTTTAAAACTATTTATTTTTGTGTTTGAAAGAACTGTATCACATTCATCAAAAACTGGTAACCGTTTGGATATATATTTTGTGTTTGTTTAAAGTGACAAGCATTCACACTTATTTGTGTATTTACTTAAAGTTAAGCAATTTAACATTTAGGTACATGATATATCGTAGATCCAACTATTGGCTATCCAAAACTGAAATCGGTTTGGTTCTATTGTTTTTGGTTTTTAAGTTATAGGCATTCCCGTCTACCATTTCATTGTTCACAGGACTTGGAGTTTTTTTGTAGAAGAAAACAAAAAGTGTTTTTCCTTGTTTATTATTACAAAATTACCTTCGGTGACCCCTAGCAATATAGAAAACCAAACTATTTTTTAAAAAATCGAAAAAAGTATCTCTTTTTACGAAAAAATTATTTCCTTAAAAAAAGCGAGTATTAATAAAATACATATTCACATCAGTTATGTCATGACCAATATGATTCAGTTTACAATTTCTCTAAATACTTAATAGTTCTGAAGTTATTGTCAAAAAAACTGATTTAATTGACATGAAAAAATATCGAGTCATTTAGCTCGAAAAAAAACCCAGATTAAAGGGTCTCCTTACCTGTAAAATGATGCCCCATTCATGCCGGTTCCAAATATAATTTGTTTTTAAGATTCTTCAAATATTGAACATTTTATGAGTATAAACGTATATCCATGTTGAAGAAATTGACAGTAAAATTTATCAAAACGCGAAACTCATTAACTCAAAAAGTAAGACTGGAAGAAGCAAATACAAACATAGATTCTTGTTCAGCTCGCCGAGTTCTACAACATCCATCTGTCGGAACTCAAAAAACTTTTACGAAAAAAAGTTACTAATATTTATTTTTGGTGATGAATAACTCTGGGACACTAAAAACACGTTCTGCAAAAGACGGTGGTACTTTAGACTGAGACTTGAGCCAAGTTTCCCATATACGCATACGCAATGATACAAGGTACCTTTTAACATACGACCCTGGAGTCTCGGTCCCCGACTAAAGCCAAGACCATATCTGTACAGGAAATACGACTGACGATTCATCAACTTTCCACATAATAATATATGCACATACTGGCATATATGAAAATAGATTGTGTACAAACGCGTATCAAAAATTACGCAAAGATTACTGGTATACGCATTAAACAATTTGTTCCGCCGCTGTCGAAACATTTGTTACGCGAACTTGGATCGTGGAACCACTTTTCTGACACGTGGTGGTGGTGGGGGGGGGGGGGGGGGCACTTGTATTGAATGCCCTCTCATATTCCTGTAAGGGGGGGGGGAATTTACCCTTGCTGCCCCCTGGATCCGCCAGTGCCAGCAATTACCGTCAAGGAGAGCGTCTGCCAGACACTTAATGAATTCATTTTCCAATTTTTCCAAATTTGTATAAGCAATTGCGAAAGATTGCTTATAAGGCAGGCAATTGCGAAAGTGTCATGCTCGAAGCGGCGCGAAATTGTCCGGTTTTTGACTGTAGATAGCTGGATTTTGACTGCTGCAAAAGACAATTTTTACGATTTTACGATAAATCGAGAACGCGCGGGGGCGGGGGCATACTTGTATTGAATGCCCCCCACCCCTCCCCAGATTCCTGCGGGGGGCATTTGCCCCTGATGCCCCCTGGATCCGTCAGTGCCTGTCTCCATCCATGAGGTCTGCAGAAATTCACCATGCTTCTGTTCTCTCTAGCCTCCAAAAAATAACCCAGCGGCACCTGACCTGAGGATGGCACCTTGTCTGAGGGCGGCACCTGGCCAGGAGGGCAGTACCTGGTCTGAGGACGTCACCTCGTGTGGTATGAGGGCGGCCGGCGGCATCTAACCTGCGAGCGGCACCTCATTCGAGGACGGCACCTAGACCACTCCAGGCCGCTGTCTTTAGCCGCCCCTGTAGAAGGAAGGGTGCCTGCTGGCATTCCAGGCACCCTAAGCGGGCCAGAGGCGCCCTGTAGGGCATGAGGGTGGTACCTGGCTGAGGACGGTACCTGGCCTGAGTGTGGGCACCTGGCTTGAGGGTGGTACCTGGGTTGAAGGCGGCACCTGGCCTGAAGGCAGCATCTAGTCTG
The DNA here is from genome assembly GCA_036785665.1 of Chirona hameri. NCBI lineage: Eukaryota > Metazoa > Arthropoda > Thecostraca > Balanomorpha > Balanidae > Chirona > Chirona hameri. Next base: position 10,775 of record JAXIVJ010020227.1, read on the forward strand.
AGGGCGGCACCTGGTCTGAGGGCTGGGTACCTGGGTTCAGGGCGGCGACCTGACCTTACCACCACCCCCTAAGATACGCCACTGGGGCTGGCCACCGACCTCTGCCCTCCCCCCCCACGCGCAAAGTTTTGTGGCGACACCACTACCTCCAAAGGCACCCTCTGATACATTTCCGAGGGCGCCCTCCCACATACCTCCCAAGGCGCCCTCCGATGCACCTCTGAATGCGCCCGTCACACATATCTCCGAAGGTGCCCTCTGTGAGACCAGAGACGCCCGGCCTCACATTCAGCGAAGGGCTTCTTTGGATGTATGTAGGGAGGGCGCCCTCGGCCTCGGATAGATGTATCTGAGGGTGCTTTTGGACTGTTGTTGGAGGGCGCCTTCAGAGGTGTATCGGTGGGCGCATTTGGAGGTATGTGGAAGGGTGCCTTCAGAGGTGTGTCGGAGGGCGACCTCGGAAATGTATTGGAGGACGCCTCCGAAAGAGTGTATTCGAGGGCGCCTTTGAAGGTGTGTGGGAGGACGCCATCAGAGATGTATCGGAGAGCGTGCCTTTGTAGCCTGTAGGTAAGTGTGAGGGCGCCTTCGAAGTCGTGAAAGGTGCATCAGTGGGCGCCTGCCTGGAAAAGTTACGTGAGCCGACCTGCCGTGACCTAACGACGTGCGACCTGTCCAGAGTGGGTTCCAGCACCGTGGGTTATAAACTGTAGACTTCGCTTGACCGTGCAATGATTTCAGTTTCCTCCACTGACCACTGTACCCTGTCTACAGTGACCTGACCATGGCGACCTGCCCACCATAACCTGACCACTGTGACCTGACCTTGTGACCTGGTCCCTGATCCAAGGGAGGCCGTCACTTTCTGAGAAGTTGGCGGGGGGGGGGGGGACATTCTGAAGTCGATTCTGTCCATGCAACGTCCAGTGGCGTACCGAGTATCAGGTCATGCAGGTCATGACCTGGTCCTTTGGACCCGAGGCGCCCATGCAAAGAGCTGGCGCCCTCTCCGATCAGTCACGACGCCTCCTCTGGCCAGTGACGGCGCCACTCCGGCCAGTAAGGAGTGGCGCTGCTCCCCGGCCAGTGACGGGCACTCTTGCGGCCAGTGACGGCGTCCCCGGCCAGTGAGGGCGTCCCCTGCCATAGACGGCGCCTCTCTGGCCCGTGACAGCGCCCCTCCGACCAGCGACGGTGCCCCTCCGACCTGTGGCGGCGCCCCCTCCAGCCAGTGAATGCGTCCTCCTGACCAGTGACGGCACCCCTTCGGCCAGTGACCACGCTCCTCAGGCGCGTGACGTGCGCCTCTCCGGCTAAGTGACGGCGCCCCTCGGCGAGTCGACGGCGTCCCTCCGACTAGTGACTGCCCCTCTTCCGCGAGTGACGGCGCTCCTCCTGCCAGTGACTCCTTCCGCACGATGCGGAAGGAGAGGCGCCCCCCCCCCTGCAAAATCTCGCTGATATTGGTGGCGCCTCCTGTCAATCGGTTGGCGCCCCTCAAGGCCACTGGTCCTATATGAATTCCTGCTTAACGCCACTGGCAATGCCCATAGGCCTTTTGTTAAAATCTGATATGTTGGGGGACGTGTCCCCCCCCGCCTCCGACGCCCATAGTGACCACTGTGGCCTGCCCACAGTGAGCTAAACTCTATGATCTGACCACTGTGACCTGACCACTATGACCTCAGACTTGACCATTATGATCGGACCAGTGGTCTGACCTCTGCGACCTGACCACTTTAACAAGACCACTTAGACCTGACCACTGTGGCCTGACCACTGTGGCCTGACCACTGTGGCCCTGACCACTGTGACCTGACCACAGTGAACCGAGTACCATGACCTGACCTCTGTGACATGACCCCTGTGACCTGACCACTGTGACATCATGGCAGTGACCTGACCACATTGACCTGACCACTGTGACCTGACCACTGTGACCTGACTATTGTGACCTGACTACTGTCACCTCATAATAGTGACCTAACCTTGTGACCTAACCTTGTGACCTGACCACTGTGACCTAACCTTGTGACATGACCACTGTTGTAACCTAACCACTGTGACCTAACCTTGTGACCTAACCTTGTGACCTGACCACTGTAACCTGACCACTGTGACCTAACCACTGTAACCTAACCTTGTGACCTAACCACTGTGACCTGACCACTGTGACCTAACCTTGTGACCTAACCACTGTAACCTAACCTTGTGAACTGACCACTGTGACCTAACCTTGTGACTTGACCACTGTAACCTAACCTTGTGACCTGACCACTGTAACCTAACCATGTGACCTGACCACTGTAACCTGACCACTGTAACCTAACCTTGTGATCTGACCACTGTAACCTGACCACTGTGACCTAACCTTGTGACCTGCCACTGTAACCTAACCTTGTGACCTGGTCGCAGGTGGGGGCTCAGCCGAGCAGTACTGGTCCGTTCAGCCTGGTCCAGGGCAGTGACGGCTCCAACACCAGCGCCGGTGAGTTGGCCAGCAGTGAGCCACAGCAGCAGTGATCCAAAGCAGCAGTGAGCCACAGCAGCAGTGAGCCACAGCAGCAGTGAGCCACAGCACCAGTGATCCACAGCAGCATACATCCATCACCCACCGATCAGCTCTGCAGCGGCCAAACACGGACACCACCTATGTCCGGGCC
>JAXIVJ010020228.1:0-13427 GCA_036785665.1 Chirona hameri
AATGACAGCATTGTGCTATAGCTCATAAGAAGCGCAATGAGATGCTGAATTCGAATCTGAAATCAAAAACCAGAAAAAGCTTATGACAAAGACGCTATAATTGTTTACCGATCTTTTCAAAAATGTTGTTTTTGAGTATTTTGACAAAATGAAATATACATTAGATGTGGAATTGCATGGAACATCCAAATCCGATTTGATATTTGAAATCCCTTTGTAAGTTTTTGAGTTATTCAGCTCCAAATAGTCCAAAATATATATGCGTCAAACTTTTGATGGACATTTTTTTTTAAAGTTTTGAAACATGTTTCTCGTACAACTCAGCGAGCTGAACAAGAATCTTTTTTCCATTTTATTTTATCTTGTATAGTTTTTGAGTAATTGCAGGTTTAACTTCAGAATGTCGGCCACGTGGTCTATCGGCTGCTGCCGGTAACGACGGCAGCGACCTTGGCGTCGACGGCGACGCACGACACCCCTGCCGGCCGGCCCGACGGTATCTTGGCCACTCCAGTCATTCTGTGTCGCGCACTGAGGACAATGCATATGCAAATGCATATGCATTTTGATGTTCTATACGGTGTGCATACTGTTGATTTTTTACCACCAAAATGATTTCCTCTTAAGTGACACTTACCGGTCCTTGCGCCTTCGGCGCAATCAGCCTACATGTTCCTACGCGAGGTATATATGTGTAGGCCGATTGCGCCGAAGGCGCAAGGACCGGTAAGTGTCACTTAAGGGGAAAGCATTTTGGTGGTAAAAAACAACAAAAAACAGAAGACAAAAAAGTTATTAATTAAAAAACGATCTTTTTTTCACGTTCCGATTTTTTGTTTTTGAGTGATTTAAAAAAACAACATATGGTTCCGACGTAAGATTGGATGCTGAATCCAAATCTGCTTTCAAATTTGAAATCCGTTCATAACTTGTTGAGTTATGTTGTGCACATGAACGGCGTCGACGCCCTGCGTCCCCTGTCATGTCATAAATCTGTCGTTAAGGACATCCGACGGCGGCGACGCTGGTCATACAAAGCCTGCCTGTCCACCGGCTAAAGGGGAGGGGTGGAGGGCAAGCAGATGTAGTACTTTGGAAGGAAGGTGTCTTTTTAGAGTTGGATTGACAAGTTTTTGGACTTTTGACACTTGAATATTGTAGCTATCGGCGAGCTGAACAGGAATCTTTTTTTAATTTTATTTTATCTTTAATACTTTTTGAGTAATTGCGGTTTACAGTTTAAGAAATGTAATCAGTCATTCCTTAAACATGACTCAGTGTATGTGATCATAGCGTGCTTAATGCTTAATGCTCATAGCGTGCTTAACTGTAAACCGAGTAATTGCGGTTTACAGTTTAAGAAATATTATTAGTATTTACTTCCCGTCTCTCTCCTACAGATCGATCTGCTGGCGAGCACGTCGCCCTCCTCCATCGAAGCCATCGCCACCCAGCTCACGGCCCTGGATGGCCCCATTCGCGGCGGGTTCAGCGAGTTGCTCGCTGGTATGGCACGAATATAGCCAACCACACTCTGCTCTGACGAGAATCATGGCTGCAGCCGTAAATCGGGTCCACCCCGGCCGAGACGCACCGCCGTTGTTTGCTTAGCCCAGGCACCGTATCCGACCTACGCTGCTTGCTTACTGTTCCTGTGCATTTGTTTGTTTTGTTATGGCGCAAATAAAACACACCGTTCCTATGTAAGCCGTATTTTGATGGAAAGTGGATGGAAATGTATACGAGATCACTAACGAAGCCGGTGACGTGAACGTCGTTCGACAAGGTTCAGCAGGCTCCGGGATGCTCCTGGCCCAAGCCCAGGCTGTACATATGGTCCTCTATTACTCCATAGCACGCCAAGGCTACGAGCGAATCTTAGGCCGCCCCGATCGGACTATATGGCTACGAGCGAATCTTAGCCTAACCTATCCTCCTCAAAGAGTGGCCCAAAAAACACATGACCAACAAGACTACAAAAAATTGGAAACAAGATTCTTCTTAGGCTTGCTGAGTTGTACAGGAAACATTTGTCAAAACTTAAACAAAAAATGTATATCAAAAGTTTGAGGTACGGCGTTTACCGTTGTTTTGCCACGACCCTAGAGGGTTATTAACAAGGAGCTAGGAATGTTCCAAATACCTTAGAAGATAGCCCAAGACCTCCTCTTTCCAAATCTGGTCTTGCTTTTGTTCTAGCCCCAAGACAAGTTGGTCAAAGAGTGGCGCAAAAAACACATGACACCAAAAAAGCATTATCAACAAAGCTACAGGAAAATGGAAAAAATATTCGCGTTCGGCTCGCTGAGTTTAACAGGAAACATGTTTCAAAACTAAAAAAAAAAATATATGTCAAAAGTTTGACACATATACATTTCACACACACATTTGTTTGCCACACACACATTCGTTTGTCAACTTTTCTTCTTTTTGAAAGCAGAATCAAACCTGCCATCAAATTCTGCTTCTTATGAGTTATAGCAGGTTGCTGTCATACAATATCGAAATTCACATTTTTTTCCCGCCAAAATGTTTTCAGCCTATAACTTTTTTAAAAAAATTTACACAAGAAAAATCAAGGGGTTGAAATTGTGTGATTTGACATTATCTACCATATTCTTTTTAATAAAAAAAAAAAAAAAAATTATCAAAAAAGTTATACCACCCCAAACAACGTTTTTTTGTTAATACCAAAAATGAAAAATAGACGTGATTCCAAGGTGTCCTAGCGAAAAAAATCCTTACATAACGTTTTTTGTCTTTGATTTATGGACTTGTTAAAATTTTGGTAACGCGTCAATTTCAAAATGGGATCCCTCCTATCTCAAAAACTTCTCAACCGATTTTTGATTTCTTGCTATCTAAAAATGTACCGTCTAACGTTCTTTCTTTCACTAATTAACATTTTTCCCAAAAAGTGCATGTCAGAAGACTGAAAAACCAAAAACCATCACTTTTTTTTGGATTTCAAAATTTAAAATTTTGATAATTTTTTGATCAAAATTTCCTAATAGCCAAAAGATGTAGAATCTTTAGTTGCATCTTTTGACTATCTCGGATTTTTAAAATCGTAAGGAAGAAAAAAAGTAGGTAAGTTACAAAAATATTAAAAAACGACTTTTGCGCCCCCTATGTTTTTTTGAAAAAAATTATAGCTGTCCGGATGTAGAATTGAAAGGGGGGTCCGATTTTTCAAACGGATTGAAAATCCGTTAAGTAGTTCATAAGATGCAGGTTTGGTAACAAAAGTCGACTCCATATGTCATGATCATTGATACCAAATCTCTCATCATATTTTGGCCTAGCCCGGTTTTGTAAAAATCGAGTATGTTAGAATCTGAAACCATGTACGGAAGTAGGCTGGCGAGATAGGATGGAAGCCCAAGTTTCAGCTGAGTAGGTAAAAAAACATCGGTTTTAGAGCCAAAACAACACCAACAAACCTCGATGTTGACACCACCCTAGAGGGTTCTTAACAAGGAGCTAGGAATGTTCCAAATAGCTTACAAGATAGCCCCAGACCTCTTCTTTCCAAATCTGGTCTTGCTTTTGTTCTAGCCTAAAGACAAGTTGGTCAAAGAGTGGCGCAAAAAACACATGACACCAACAGGGCATTACCAACAAGACTACACAAAATTGGAAACAAGATTCTTGTTAGGCTTGCTGAGTTGTACAGGAAACATTTGTCAAAACTTAAAAAAAAAAATTATATTAAAAGTTTGGGTATGGCGTTTACCGTTTTTTGCCACGACCCTAGAGGGTTAATAAAAAGGAGCTAGGAATGTTCCAAATAGCTTAGAAGATAGCCCCAGACCTCCTCTTTCCAAATCTGGTCTTCCTTTCCTTCTAGCCCCACGGCAAGTTGGTCAAAGAGTGGGGCAAAAAATCGCATGTACCGCAGTACATAGGTGCATCACGGTGCAGTCTATGCTTCTTTTTTATCCGATCCGATCCTATCCTAACCAAAATGAAAGCCCTTGTACTCTTCTTTCCAGATCTGGCCTCATTTGTGTTCTAGCCCTACGGCAAGTTGGAGTTATTGGCATACATATATAGAGTCTAATGAAGATTTTTTTTTTTTTTTTTTTAACATTTTTAATTTCAGGCACACAATGCTTGAAATTAAAAATGTAAATGAAATTAAAAAAAAAAGAAATTAAAAAGTGTAAATGAAATTAAAAATCTGGTCTTTTCTTTCTTCTAGCGTCTAGTGTCGTCTCTGCTTGCGCCGAAGGCGCAAAGACCGGCACGTGTCCCGGCAAGGCAAGGGACGGTAAGTCACCTGACCCTAAAGTGCCTGATCCTCAAAGGGTGTTATCCTCCTTTTCCGCCAGGAGGTTTTTGGCGACAGGGTTGACTCCTGGATCCAGCTAGCCCAGGCAAAGTCCTGCAAGGCAAAGTCCTGCAAGGATTAAAAAGCACGAGAGGGATCGATTTTTGATGTTCTATACGGTGTGCATACTGTTGATTTTTTACCACCAAAATGATTTCCCCTTAAGTGACACTTACCGGTCCTTGCGCCTTCGGCGCAATCAGCCTACACATATAACCCAATACTCGAACAGCAACAGCCCGGACTTCGGAGCGAGCGGCGAAGGCGCGAGGTATATATGTGTAGGCTGATTGCGCCGAAGGCGCAAGGACCGGTAAGTGTCACTTAAGGGGAAAGCATTTTGGTGGTAAAAAATCAACAGCAAGGTTTGGCACGATCCATCAAGCTCCGGCAAACCGCAATATACCTCGCGCCTTCGCCGCTCGCTCCGCAGTCCGGGCTGTTGCTGTTCGAGTATTGGAATATGTGTAGGCTGATTGCGCCGCAGGCGCAAGGACCGGTAAGTGTCACTTAAGGGGAACGCGTCATTTTGGTGGTAGAAAATCAACAGTATGATGCATTATTATTGCAAATGCATATGCATTTTGATGTTCTATACGGTGTGCATACTCTTGATTTTTTACCACCAAAATGCTTTCCCCTTAAGTGACACTTACCGGTCCTTGCGCCTTCGGCGCAATCAGCCTACACATATATACCTCGCGCCTTCGCCGCTCGCTCCGCAGTCCGGGCTGTTGCTGTTCGAGTATTGGAATATGTGTAGGCTGATTGCGCCGCAGGCGCAAGGACCGGTAAGTGTCACTTAAGGGGAAATCATCTTGGTGGTAGAAAATCAACAGTATGATGCATTTGCATTTGATATTGCATTTTGATGTTCTATACGGTGTGCATACTGTTGATTTTTTACCACCAAAATGATTTCCCCTTAAGTGACACTTACCGGTCCTTGCGCCTTCGGCGCAATCAGCCTACATGTTCCTACGCGAGGTATATATGTGTAGGCTGATTGCGCCGAAGGCGCAAGGACCGGGAAGTGTCACTTAAGGGGAAAGCATTTTGGTGGTAAAAAATCAACAGCAAGGTTTGGCACGATCCATCAAGCTCCGGCAAGGCAAAGCAGGGCAAAGACGCAAGGTCCAGCAAGCTCATGGTTCGGCAAGGCCCAGCCTCCTACTTCTCCGCTGCACGTCACCAGCCTTCTACGACCTCTTAAGACCACTCCGTCTCCGATTGCGCCGAAGGCGCAAGGACCGGCACGTGTTCCGGCAAGGCAAGGGACGGTAAGTCACCTACCTCGATGTTGACACCACCCTAGAGGGTTAATAAAAAGCAGTTAGGACTGTTCCAAATAGCTTAAAAGATAGCCCAAGACCTCTTCTTTCCAAATCTGGTCTTCCTTTTCTTCTAGCCTTACGGCAAATTGGTCAAAGTGTGGGGCAAAAAATCACCTGACGTCACATCACAGATGACGTCATATATACATTTTACATACCTTACCAGATAGCCCCAGACCTCCTCTTTCCAAATCTGGTCTTCTTTTTATTCTAGCCCCACGGCAAGTCGGTCAAAGAGTAGCGCAAACACGTATGACGTCACACAGGCTAAACCAATCACCGGAGCGCATTTCTGAGGCCACTTGCTTTGCTGTAGCTTTATCACAATTCGACCATACACCCATATAGTGCATCAAAACACCATTAAGGACAATTCTAAAAAAAGGTCATTAGGGTCAAATTCAACAATCAAGCCCAATGGCCTAGCTTAGATCCTACTAGACTCAGTCCTACTAGACTGAGTCCCTCAGTCGGAGGGGGCCCTCTACTAGATAGCCTACTGGTATCTAGTCTCTACTAGCTACCAGAGAGCTATCTACTAGAACTTAGATCATACTAGACTCAGTCCTACTAGATCGCTATCTACCAGACAGCTATCCTACTAGACTGACTGAGTCCCTGAGTCCTGAGTCCAGGTGCTAGTCCAAATCGATGGCTCCTTGCCCCCATATCCCCCAAGCTAGTAGGAGAGAAGGCTGGTCAGAGCACAAGATCAGATGATAACCGTAGCTCAGTGCATTCGCCCCTTTATCATACCGAGTCGTGTTAAGCCAACCAAGTTGTACCACTAAACAACGTTACACCGTTACAACGTTACACAATTACATCACATTCTTCACACATTATCTGCATTTAGGTGCCCCCTCTATAACAAACAAAACTGCAAGTCTCTGGCATTCCGCACTGCTCAGATATTACCAATAATAGCGATAAAAATCACCTAATAGCAAACACTGCCATCTATAGGGGAACACCGTAAACAACAACAAGTTGCACAACACTGCAATGCAATTGCTCACACAAACAACAATTACTTTATTTCAAAATCAATATATTTCAAATCGGAAAAAAACATTCTGTAGCAAATTGAATGCTCTATCTTTTAGTAAGCATAACTTTTTCGCTTAGACCACAATTTAACACATCAAATCAGAAAACAGTTTTTTCTCTCTTTCTTTTGGGGTTAAATTCATTGTGGAAAAATAATTCAATTCAACTCAATTGTACAACACTTTAATGCACTGCTTCAAGTATTTTTGTTTTTTTTCTCAAAAATGGATTACTAAGAGATATTGAATATACAACAGAGTATAAAAATAAAAAATATTTTTTTTTTAAATTTATTTGCCAATTTTCGGAAAACACTTGCTTCATATTTTAGTAATATTGCAAATAAAAAATTTACAAAGTCATATTTTTAATATTATTTTTTTTGTGTACTTTAAGGGGAAATAATTTTTGTAAAAATTGAACAGTATGCCCACCGTATAGTACGTCAAAAACAAACCACTAACGTATTTTTCTATCATTTTTCAAAAATATATTACTTTGATATCTCAGCATACATGAGGGAGTATAAGGAATACAAATATTTTTTGGAAAAATCCGATTTGGCAATTTAGTGAAAGCACATGCTTCAGATTTCACAAATAGTGGAAAAAACCTTGAAATAAAAATTTAAAAAGTCATATTTTTAATATTATTTTTTTTTGTGTACTTTAAGGGGAAATCATTTTTGTAAAAATTAAACACTATGCCCACCGTATAGTACGTCAAAAACAAACCACTAAAGTATTTTTCTCTTATTTTTCAAAAATACATTACTTTGATATCTCGGCATACATGAGGGAGTATAAGGAATACAAATATTTTTTGGAAAAATCTGATTTTGCAATTTAGTGAAAGCACTTGCTTCATATTTCACAAATAGTGGAAGACACCTTGAATTACAAATTTTAAAAGTCATATTTTTAATATTTTTTATTTTTGGGTACTTTAAGGGGAAATAATTTTTGTAAAAATTAAACACTATGCCAACCGTATAGTAGGTCAAAAACAAACCACTAACGTATTTTTCTCTTATTTTTCAAAAATATATTACTTTGATATCTCGGCATACATGAGGGAGTATAAGGAATACAAATATTTTTTGGAAAATTCTGATTTTGCAATTTGGTGAAAGCACTTGCTTCAGATTTCACAAATAGTGCAAGACACCTTGAAATAAAAATTTAAAAAGTCATATTATTAATATTTTTTATTTTTGGGTACTTTAAGGGGAAATAATTTTTGTAAAAAATAACCAGTATGCCCACCGTATAGTACGTCAAAAACAAACCACTTAAGTATTTTTGTCTCATTTTTCAAAAATATATTACTTTGATATCTCAGCATACATGAGGGAGTATAAGGAATACAAATATTTTTTGGAAAAATCCAATTTTGCAATTTAGTGAAAGCACTTGCTTTAGATTTCACAAATAGTGGAAAAAACCTTGAAATAAAAATTTAAAAAGTCATATTTTTAATATTTTTTTTTTTGTACTTTTTAGGGGAAATAATTTTTGTAAAAATTAAACACTATGCCCACCGTATAGTACGTCAAAAACAAACCACTAAAGTATTTTCTCTTATTTTTCAAAAATATATTACTTTGATATCTCGGCATACATGAGGGAGTATAAGGAATACAAATATTTTTGGGAAAAATCGGATTTTGCAATTTAGTGAAAGAACTTGCTTCATATTTCACAAATAGTGGAAGAAACCTTGAAATCAAAATTTAAAAAGTCATATTTTTAATATTTTTTTTTTGTGTACTTTAAGGGGAAATCATTTTTTGTAAAAAAATAACCAGTATGCCCAGCGTATAGTACGTCAAAAACAAACCACTAAAGTATTTTTCTCTTATTTTTCAAAAATATATTACTTTGATATCTCAGCATACATGTCGGAGTATAAGGAATACAAATATTTTTTGGAAAAATCTGATTTTGCAATTTAGTGAAAGCACTTGCTTTAGATTTCACAAATAATGGAAGAAACCTTGAAATAAAAATTTAAAAAGTCATATTTTTAATATTTTTTTTTGGTGTACTTTTTAGGGGAAATAATTTTTGTAAAAATTAAACACTATGACCACCGTATAGTACGTCAAAAACAAGCCACTAAAGTATTTTTCTCTTATTTTTCAAAAATATATTACTTTGATATCTCGGCATACATGAGGGAGTATAAGGAATACAAATATTTTTGGGAAAAATCGGATTTTGCAATTTAGTGAAAGAACTTGCTTCATATTTCACAAATAGTGGAAGAAACCTTGAATTAAAAATTTAAAAAGTCATATTTTTAATATTTTTTTTTGTGTACTTTAAGGGGAAATCATTTTTTGTAAAAAAAATAACCAGTATGCCCACCGTATAGTACGTCAAAAACAAACCACTCAAGTATTTTTTTCTCATTTTTCAAAAATATATTACTTTGATATCTCGGCATACATGAGGGAGTATAAGGAATACAAATATTTTTTGGAAAAATCCAATTTTGCAATTTAGTGAAAGCACTTGCTTTAGATTTCACAAATAGTGGAAGAAACCTTGAAATAAAAATTAAAAAAGTCATTTTTTTTTTGTTGTGTACTTTAAGGGGAAATCATTTTTGTAAAAAATAAACAGTATGCCCACCGTATAGTACGTCAAAAACAAACCAGTAACGTATTTCTCTCTCATTTTTCAAAAATATGTTACTTTGATGTCTCGGCATACATGAGGGAGTATAAGGAAGATGAATATTCATTATTCGTCCCGATCGGACTAAATGGCTACGAGCGAATCTTAGGCCGTCTCGATCGGACTTAATGGCTACGAGCGAATCTTAGGCCGTCTCGATCGGACTAAATGGCTACGAGCGAATCTTAGGCCGTCTCGATCGGACTTAATGGCTACGAGCGAATCTTAGGCCGTCTCGATCGGACTTAATGGCTACGAGCGAATCTTAGGCCGTCTCGATCGGACTAAATGGCTACGAGCGAATCTTAGGCCGTCTCGATCGGACTTAATGGCTACGAGCGAATCTTAGGCCGTCTCGATCGGACTTAATGGCTACGAGCGAATCTTAGGCCGTCTCGATCGGACTAAATGGCTACGAGCGAATCTTAGGCCGTCTCGATCGGACTTAATGGCTACGAGCGAATCTTAGGCCGTCTCGATCGGACTTAATGGCTACGAGCGAATCTTAGGCCGTCTCGATCGGACTTAATGAAGGGGTTAGGTTAGGTTAGGTTAGGTTAGGTTAGTTAAGGTTAGTTTCTGACGCCTTGTCTATCAGCACTGTTACCTTGCCATCTTGGCTCTGCAAGCGCCGAAGGCGCTTGCAGAGCCAAGATGGCAAGATGGCGCAAGATGGCGCCATGGCGAATGCATATGCATTTTGATGTTCTATAAGGTGTGCATACTGTTGATTTTTTACCCAAATGATTTCCCCTTAAGTGACACTTACCGGTCCTTGCGCCTTCGGCGCAATCAGCCTACACATATCCCAATACTCGAACAGCAACAGCCCGGACTGCGGAGCGAGGTATATATGTGTAGGCTGATTGCGCCGCAGGCGCAAGGACCGGTAAGTGTCACTTAAGGGGAAATCATTTTGGTAAATAATCAAGAGTATGCACACCGTATAGAACATCAAAAATCGATCCCTATCGTATTTTTTAATCATTTTTCAAAAATGTATTACGAAGGCGCTGGCAGAGCCAAGATGGCAAGATGGCGCCAACAGCTCCAACAGCAACAGCTCGGACTGCGGAGCGAGCGCCGAAGGCGCGAGGTATATATGTGTAGGCTGATTGCGCCGCAGGCGCAAGGACCGGTAAGTGTCACTTAAGGGGAAATGCACATATATGCAATGTATATATGTGTAGGCTGATTGCGCCGCAGGCGCAAGGACCGGTAAGTGTCACTTAAGGTTTTTTGTGTGTGTTTTTGTGTAAGTGTCACCTGTTTTTTTACAATCACTTGAGTACTATTAAGTATTTAAAGAAATTGTAAGCTTTATCATATTGGTCTTGACATATGTGATATGGATATGTAAGTAATTAGTACCCTTTTTTGAAAAAAATCGTTTTCTTCTAAAAAGAGATACCTTTTTCGAAAATTTAAAATTTTTATTTTACAAAAATAACTTGATTTTCTATATTGCTTAGTGTTAGCGAAGGTAATTTGGTAATAATAAATAAGGAAAAAAAACATGTATTTTCTTCTTAAAAAATAGCTGGCAGCATTGTAATGGTACACGGGAATGCCTATAACTTACAAACCAAAATAAATAGAACCAAACCGACCTCAGTTGTGGATAGCCAATGGATGTACCTACAATTTGTGATGTACTTAATTTTTTAATTGCTTAACTTTAAGTACAATTAAAATTTGTGTTTGAACGCTTGTCACTTAAAAACTAAAATTTATAGAGCCAAACCGTTATCAGTTTTAGATGGATAGGAAGCAGGACTTTCAAACAAAGTAACAAGTAATTTTTAAAATACTTAACTTTAAGCACAAAATTTTAAAAAGTGATTTTTCGTGTCGTGTCGTTAAAAAAAGTCTAACCTAGGTTCATTTAACATAGCAAGTCGTACTCTCGGTTAGGTAGGATAGGCTGCTGTTTTTTTCATGTTTTATCAAAAAATAAAAAAAATAGAGTTTCTAACTTTTAAAATATCGATCAAACCTAGCTTTATTTTGTACAACAAGAACCCCTACCCGAAATAACATAGACGTGCTAGTTAAATTCAAGATAAGTTAGATAGTTCCGCTATAAATAAACAAAGGGTAGATTTGGTCACTTAGGTTTACCGAATCTGTAAACCTAAGTGACCAAATCTACCCTAAAATGTCTGTTTTTACTCAACTTTGATCACACCTAACCTAACTTTATAGCTAGGTTTGACTTGATTTGTTCGGCTTAAATGAAGGATACATCTTTTGTTTATAACATGCCCAGAGACGAAAGTCACGTAGCATGTATAGGTAAGGAATTACAGGTCTTTTTTAACAGCATTGGGGGGTATATTTGGTCACTTAGGTTTACGAACTCGACCAAATATACCCCCGGTGGGGTAGATTTGGTCGGTTAGGTTAACCTAACCTAACCTAACCTAACCTAACCTAACCTAACCTAACCTAACCTAACCTAACCTAACCTAACCTAACCTAACCTAACCTAACCTAACCTAACCTAACCTAACCTAACCTAACCTAACCTAACCTAACCTAACCTAACCTAACCTAACCTAACCTAACCTAACCTAACCTAACCTAACCTAACCTAACCTAACCTAACCTAACCTAACCTAACCTAACCTAACCTAACCTAACCTAACCTAACCTAACCTAACCTAACCTAACCTAACCTAACCTAACCTAACCTAACCTCACCTAACCTAACCTAACCTAACCTAACCTAACCTAACCTAACCTAACCTAACCTAACCTAACCTAACCTAACCTAACCTAACCTAACCTAACCTAACCTAACCTAACCTAACCTAACCTAACCTAACCTAACCTAACCTAACCAAAGGAGCCACATCGTCTTGTTTCGGGACCATATAGTCTTGGTATAAAGCCGATATGGCTTATCATTTTTTAGGGGTCCAAACATTTTTGAGGGGGTTGCTGATTTTTGTACACGTACCCCTGACATTCCTCTATCTAAAATTGGTTTCACTTTTTATGCTACTCACCTAAAATTTTATGCTACCGTCGTTTTAAGAAATAGTTTTTCGTCGAAAATGCCACTTTCGACAAATGGATATAAAACCTATGTTTTTTTTCCTACCCGGATGAAATTTCGTGTCGATTTCTATCTCTTTATCCTGCTCTTACCTACCGCCTTGGTTTTTAACCTACTCGATTTCCATATTTTCGAAAAATCGCCAAATGAGGCCAAAATATGATGACAGGGTATGAGATCACTGATAGCTATGTACAATCAACTAAAGTCATAGCTTCCCATGTAAACCTACACAATGGAATAACTTTAAAACTACTTATCTGATTTTCAATCCGTTTGAAAAATCGGACTCCCCCTGCAATTCTACATCCGAACAGCTATCATTTTTTCCCAAAAAAACATAGGGGGCGCCAAAGTCGTTTTTTAATATTTTTGTAACTTACCTACTTTTTTTCTTACTTAAGATTTGAAAAATACGAGATAGTCAAAAGATGCAGCGTGAAAAACTGCATCTTTTGGCAGGTCGGAAATGTTATTATTATTTTTTTTTAATTTTAAAATTGTAAAATAGCAAAAAAGTGATGGTTTTTTATTTTTAAGTCTTTTGGTATGGCATTTTTTGCAAAACTGTACTTGAAGCAAAGAAAGAACGTAAGACGGCGAATTTTTAGAAACAGAGAAATCAAAAATCGGTAAAGAAGTTTTTGAGATATGAGGGATCACATATTCAAATTGACGCGTTCACAAAATTTTCAAAGTCCCAAATATCAAAGACGGAAAACGTAAAGTAAGGATTTTTTTGTTTAGTATACCTTAGAATTAGCTATATTTTCCGTTTTTGGCATTTTCAAAAAATCGAAAGTTTTTTGAGTATATGTTTTTTGGATTTTACTTTTTTGATTTCGATTGATAAAAATATGGTAGAAGTTTGGATTTCACACATTTTGAACCTCTTGACATTTTGTTGTACATGGAGTTTCAAGCGACTTAATGGCTAAAAACCTTTTGGCGGGAAAAAAACTGGGAAA
>JAXIVJ010020229.1:0-13381 GCA_036785665.1 Chirona hameri
TAACTATCATAGTTCCCGAGCTATTTGGGGGGTTTCGAAGCAGTCTTGAAAACTTGAAAATCTGACTCTTCATAACCTCTGGTGACCTCAATATTGACCTGAGAAAAAAAAATGCACGAAATACTTTCAAAAGAGCTTGTCTCGAGCTATCTAACATCGTTTTCCGCTCGTCGCTACGTTGCGTGGTTTTCGAGATCATAGTGGGGGGGGGGGGAGGGGGGTGAAATCCGCCCCCCCCCCCCTCCAGGGCGTGTAATTATCAGAGCCCTTCCAGGGCGCGTGCTAAACGAAAGACAAGGTGGGCCCCGCAGCCCAAGGGGGTATCCGCGGGTGTCCAGGGATACGCCTTTGAAGATACGCCCTTGAATATGGGCCCATTCTGAGCCTAAGATGAGCCCATTGGTTCTTAAATGGGCTCTTTCCAGACCTGAGATGGGCCCTTTCTGAGCCTAAGATGGGCCCTTTCAAAATATGAGATGGGCCCATTCTGAGCCTAAGATGAGCCCATTGGGCCTAAAATGGGCTCTTTCCAGACCTGAGATGGGCCCCTTCTGAGCCTAAGATGGGCCCTTTCTAAATCTGAGATGGGCCCATTCTGAGCCTAAGATGGGCCCATTCAGAGCCTAAGATGGGCCCTTTCCAGACATGAAATGGGCCCCTTCTGAGCCCAGGATGGGCCCTCTCCGGACTCAAGATGGGCCCTTCCCAGGTCTGAGAGCTGAGATGGGCCTTTTCTGGACCTCAGTTGCTGGCACTAGACCCAAATAATCAATTTTTTGACGTGTCAAAATTTTGATCCAGCCCAATAAAAATGGTATTGGGAAAATTACCGATTTAAAAACAGCAATTATGAAGCACTGGATAACATTGATGGGATGAATGGCACATGAATCTGTGCATTGTGGCTCATAATACAGTTTCAGCCACCTAGATGTTCAATAATTATCTTGGAAATTGATGCAATATTGTTTTATAAGTGCATACATTTTTTGATCCCCTGGCTCACCTGAATAAATATTTTGACTCAAATTCAAATAACAGTGTCAAAATATTGAAGCAGTAACAGCATGGGTTAATAATTTTGTATAAAAAACTTTTTCATTCATTTTATGTAATTACATTACAAAATTAATTTTATTTACTTACAAAATATAAACTCAAAAATTTACAAAGGTAATCCTAAGAAAATGACAAATATATTTTATGTAATTTGTCGCCACATGATGGTGTCTCTTCTTTCCCAAAACAAACCAAAAAACCTTAGGCAAACAGTTTGAGTTGTGACCGAGGTGGATGGAGTTATCAGTTGTGCGTCAGATGGTGTAATTATTTTTTAGAACTGGCCATTTTCCTCGGGACTATGTGTTTTTAGTGAAATGTTGTCAATAATTGTGTCAATTTGTTATCCTTAAGTACAGTGTGTATGACAAGCTCTGCCCACTTCGTATCAAAACATTGATGTGTCAATAAATTGATTTTTTTGGACCCAGTACCAGCAACTGACCCGAGATGCTCGCTTTCCAAGGCTAAATTGGGTTTTATCAGGCCTGAAATGGGCCCTTTCTGAGTCCATGATGGGGCCCTTTCTGAGTCCATGATGGGCCCCTTTCAGACCCGAGATGGGCCCTTCTGAGCTGCGACGGGTGGGGGGGGGGCTTTAGCCCACATAGCCCCCCTGGCTGCGCCCCTGATAGCGACCCGTCCACTGACGACACAGGACTGACACTGACACTAACACTGGCACTGACACTGACGTTACAGCAGCCACAAAGTCCACTCACTGTTATATCAACCCGTCCACTGACGACACAGGACTGACACTGACACTTGACGTTACGGCAGCCACAAAGCCCACTCACTGTTATAGCGACCCGTCCACTGACACTGACACTGGCACTGGCACTGGCACTGCCACTGCCACTGCCATTGCCACTGCCATTGCCACTGCCACTGCCACTGCCATTGCCACTGCCACTGCCACTGCCATTGCCATTGCCATTGCCACTGCCACTGCCACCGCCACTGACGTTACGGCATCCACAAAGCCCACTCACTGTTATAGCGACCCGTCCACTGACATTGACACTGACGTTACGGCAGCCACAAAGCCCACACTCACAGTACCGCCCAGCTCACTGTGGGCTGGGAAGCTCCGACAGTCCGGCAGCTCCCTTCTCACCTGTCAGTCGCACTGCCAGCCGGGCACCACCTTCACTCAGTCGTGACACACCAGCATCTCCGCAACCCGGCGGCCCAGGTTCGTTCCGTGGCCTGCAGTGGCGCGTCCAGGCGCCGCCCTGGGACGGCCCACCCCGCCGCCTGGCCACCTCCCCGGGCCGCCGCCGCCGCCCCTGGGATCGATGCGGCAGCACGTACCGGCCGCTGGCGGCCCGCCCGCCGCCGCCCCGTGACGTAACGATGACGTCACAAAACACACCTCGTCCGACCGGCCGACGAATGCCGTGACGTAACGATGACGTCATACAACACACCTCTGCCGGCCGGCCGGCCGGCCGGCCGACGAATGATGAGCATTCAAGATACCGCGCTGCTGTATTCGGACATGCTTAGTGAGACTGGTGGTGGCTTCCAGAAGCTGGGTGGCAAGGGCGCCGCCACCTACCGAAAGTTGGGGGGACGGAGGCATTCTGAAGTCGAATCTTTCCGTGCAACGCCCATAGGCGTAATGTTAAAATCCGAAAATGTGGGGGGGGGGGGGGCATGTCCCCCCCGTCCCCCCTGTGACTGAGCCTCTGCTGGGTGGAGTGAGTTTAGAGAAAGCCACTGAGGCTGAGACATGGCTGAGACCGTGGTGTGCTCTGGAGACGCCCGTGCTGGCGACAGTGGCGGTCCTCGCAGGCGACCGAGTCCTCCCGTCTGCTCTGGAGACGCCCGTGCTGGCGACAGTGGCGGTCCTCACAGGCGACCGAGTCCTCCCGTCTGCTCTGGAGACGCCCGTGCTGGCGACAGTGGCGGTCCTCACAGGCGCCCGGGTCCTCCCGTCTGCTCTGGAGACGCCCGTGCTGGCGACAGTGACGGTCCTCACAGGCGACCGAGTCCTCCCGTCTGCTCTGGAGACGCCCGCGCTGGCGACATTTTTTGTATCTAACCTGCATATAATTTGATTTGTAGGTACATTGCGCCGCGGAGCGGCGCGAAAATTTTGAGTTGTATTCCCTGGACAACTGCATTCTTACTGGTGAAAGGCCCAGGGTCCCTTCAGATCGTCTAGGGGCCCCTCCGACCTTTTCAACGCCCTTCCGACCTGTTCAGGGACTCATCTGAGATCCGCGAAAAGACATGATGTGGAGTGAGTTATATATAGTAAATACAAAGAGGGCTTACTCTAGAAGACAAATTAAAATCGGAGCTTTCGGGTATATTGTAACACCCTGACGAAGGGTGTTACAATATACCCGAAAGTTCCGCTTTTAATATTTTTCTTGTGGAGTAAGTCTTCTTTGTATTTAATCTTCATCTGCGATCTCGACGTGTTTTTGGTCCTTTCGGTCTGACCATGGACTCCTCTGACCTTCCAAGAAGCCCCTATTGTGTGTCAAGAGGCCCATTTGGCCTGTCCAGAGGTCCTTCCGACCTGGCCAGGGACGGAAGTTTGCTGACACGCAGCTGCTGGCTGCTTTGTCGCCCTGCCAACATGCTCAGGGGCCCCTCCGACCCGCCCTGGGGCTCCTCCGACCTGCCCTGGGCCCCTCTGTTTTGACTAGGGGCCCATTCGGCATGTTCAGGGGGCCTTCTGACCCACCTAGGGGCCCTTTCGGTCTGGTCAGGGGCCCCTCTGACCTGCACAGGGACCCTTTTAACTTCCCAGGGGCCCTCTGGTCTGTCCAGGGGCCCTTATGACCTGGAAAGGGACTGCGCTGGCCGCTTTGTCGCCCTGCCGACATGCTCAGGGTCCTCTCGACCTGCTCAGGGGCCCCTCTGTGCTGGCTAGGGGCCCATTCGACGTGTTCAGGGGGCCCTTTGACCCGCTCAGGGGCCCTTTCGGTCTGGCCAGGGACCCCTCTGACATGCACAGGGCTCTTTTGAACGTCCAAGGGGCCCTTTGGTCTTTCAGAGAGGGCCCTAAAGTGCTCTAAACTCTCTAAAGACCACGCTTCGCATGGTTAAGAACCCATGATACCGCGCTTTGCGCGGTTTCGTCGCCGAAAAGGGCACTCCCGGCCTCCAGGGGGAGGGGGGGGGGGGGGGAGGCCGCCCCCCGCCGCCCCCCCTTGTCTACGTGCCTGGGTATCGGCCCATTGACTTGCGTTATAGCGAGTTGTAGCAAGCTTGTATCGAAGGTGAGTGTCGCATGAACGCTTTTTCGGAAATAACTCGCGTGTTTATCAACCAATTGCAATGCAACTTTCAGTATCCTACTTTTGAACAATTTGACATACTCTCAATTTTGTTAAGTTATATCCCCCATGACCCTTGACCTATGACCTGTTTATCAAGGTCATGTCAGGCGCAACTGGCGTCCCGTAGTATCGGTGCTTGTAACTTGTGCAGTTTCCGAGTGTTAGCTGCCCTGGAGCATATGCACAAGTGTCAACATGTTGACACTTGTGCAGTGGAAATGTATCAGTGAAAACCATATATGGCACCTGCAGGTGCCATATATGGTTTCCACTGATATTGTGACCTCCGATGATCTGATAGGACTTTTGTTTGCCCTATGGCAGTTTCTAGGACATTTTGTGACGCTGATTTCAAATTTGGCTTCCATTTTACATTATTATATGTTCCACTGGGGTCATACACTTTCACAGGTCAACCAAGGCTACTGACCTCCGATGATCTGAGATGACCTTTTTGGAATCTGGTAGTTTCCAGGACATTTTGTGACGCTGATTTCAAATTTGGCATCCATTTTGCTTCGATCGGCTTCGCTCGGCTTCGCTCGGCTTCGCTCGGCTTCGCTCGGCTTCGCTCGGCTTCGCTCGGCTTCGCTCGGCTTCGCTCGGCTTCGCTCGGCTTCGCTCGGCTTCGCTCGTGAAACGCCCATCCAGGCGTCTAACTGAAAGTATTTTGCTTGATATGTGGTGACAATCCTTACCGGGGAGTTTCATCGTCCGACAGAAATTGCCCTAGATTCGTCGTGAGCGACAAATCTCGCCATTTATAGACCTCTGGAACACTGATTGATTCGCGCCGCGTGGCGGCGTTAATTTTTTGCTTTATTTTGTTTTTGTCTGAATAACTAGGCCCCAAAAATCGAAAGGTTCTATAATCTATATGTATCAGCCCAAGGGGGCCCTCATGGCCCCTCGAGTCCGATACGTTGTTGCCTCTGGTATAAAGGCACGTTGGTGCCCCTTCATAGCCCAATGAAGGGACGGGAGGCATGCAGGGTAATTTTTTTGCATAATTTAGCAATTTTAATTTAGCATCATTTTTATATTTTTTCTCCAGCAACCAATGCTTGTGATTTCATGGCGGCACCAGACCATTGTTTTCCCTCCTGGAATCAAGGATGCACAGTGCTCCGGTGTCTCCCCTCACCCCACAGTGCCGCCTACCGTCACGATGGTGCCCCTGGCACACTAGCACGGTGGTGCCCTTGGTTCACCGGCGCGGTGGTGCCCCTGGTACACCGGCGCGGTGGTGCCCCTGGCACACCGGCGCGGTGGTGCCCTTGGTTCAAAGAACATTTTGATTTGCGCCGTGTAGCGGCGCGGATTTTTTTGACTTTATTTTGGTGGTGCCCATGGTGCCCCGGCGCGGTGGTGCCCCACGGCCCGGTGGTGCCCCCATGGCCCAAGGGGGGGGGGGTCATGATCTGATCCCCGTGACCCTCCCCCCTGGATTCGCCACTGCCCGTGGTCAGTGATATGGCTCCCTGGCACATACGTCATTCATGGCCCCCCTTTGGACACAGGGCCCCCTACATATTTTAGCTTCGCTAACACGATTTCAACTACTTATTCTGGGTGTAGTGGTGGTGGTGATTCGGGGTTGGGTTTTACGGCGCCGTAATTTCTGAGGTTCTATGCCACTAATATCTATTCTGGATATCTACCCGGCAATTTTTGCAGAATCTATCCTGGGACCTGCAACAGTCAGAATTAACAAACGAATCAGCCTGCAAAGATCTGCACTGCAAGGATGTCACACAGAGGAGGGCAGAGGGCCCCATCAGGTCGACAGAGGGCCACCTCAGACCGACATAGGGCCCAGCAGGGGGGGCCGTCAGGGCCGAGGGGGGGGGCCAGGGCGGGGGGGGGGGGGGGGCATCAGGCTGACAGAGGGCCCCGCAGGTCGACTGAGGCCCTCTCAGGTCGACAGAGGGACCCCTTCAGGCTGACAGAGGGTCCCGTCGTGTCAAAAGGGGCCCCTCAAACTGGTTGAGGGCTCACTTAGGCGGCTAGAGGGCCCCGTCGGATCGAAAGGTGTCCCCTCAAGCTGGCCGAGGGCCCCTCAGGCCACCAGAGGGCCCAACATGCCGACATATGGTCCCCCTCAGGCCTACAGAGGGCCCCTCAGGCCGACAGAGGGGCCCCTTCAGGTTGACGAGAGGACCCGTCGGGTCGAAAGGGGCCCCACCAAGCTGGCCGAGGGACCCCTCAGGCTACCACAGGACCCATCATGCCCACATAGGGCCTCTCAGGCCTACACAGGGCCCTCATGCCGACAGAGGGCTCCTCAGACCGATAGACGGCCCCATCAGACCGACAGAGGGCCACTCAGGCCGATCAAGGGCCCCTCATGCCGAGTGAGATCAAGGGCCCCTCACTCAGTAGCCCCTTCAGGCCTACCGAGGCCTCAGGCCGACAGAGCAACAGAGGGCCCCACAGGTCGACAGAGGGCCAACTCAGACCGACAGAGGGTCCCCACAGGTCGACAGAGGGCTAACTCAGACCGACAGAGGGCCCACAGGTCGACAGAGGGCCAACTCAGACCGACAGAGGGCCCCTACAGGTCGACCGGGGGCCAACTCAGACCGACAGAGGGCCCCTACAGGTCGACAGAGGGCCAACTCAGACCGACAGAGGGCCCCTCATGCCGGCATAGGGCCCCTCAAGCCTACATAAGGCCCCTTATGCCGATAGAGGGCCCCCTCAGACCAATAGAGGGCCCCCTCAGACCGACAGAGGGTCCTCCTCAGGCCGACAGAGGCTCAGACTCAGACTCAGACGTATATTAGAGTGATCCACACCAAGCGTGTGGCTGTTACCACCTCTCGTCGGAAGATAAAAGAAGGTCAAATGATCAGGCGGATGCGCAACACAGTCACTCACACATTCATACAGGTCAAGATGAAGCACATCACATACATCACATACGGGCCTAGGAAACGGCTAATATAGTCAGTCGGGCGCGGCAGACTGAGCCGACAGATGTCGCCTTAGGCGGCGAGCAAACGGCGGCACGGGAAGCTCCAGCAGGTCTGGGGCAACGAGTTGTACAGTGCCGGACCGCGACAGCTGAAGCGCCTCTTCCCCATATCAGTGCGCGACCGGGGCACAAACAGGTCGCAGTCCTGGCGAGTGGTCCTGTCCGACACTTCCCGCACCTCGCGCATCTCAGCCACAGTGGCGAGACCCGCGGCCAGCTCCTCAGGCTCGCCGAGACGGCGCACTTTGTGTGTCAAACACAAAGTGAGGTACAACACCAGGTTCTCCGCGCCGAGCCAACCCAGCTTCTCAAGCAGGTCCGATACATGATCAAACTTTTTGCGGCCGAAAACCACTTTTGGTACCCGCGGGTGTCTAGGGTGCCCCTTGGACCCTCAGGCCGACAGAGTGCCCCCTCATGCCGACCGAGGGCACCCTCAGACCGATCAAGGGCCCCTCAAGCCGACCGAGGACCCCATCAGACCGACCAAGAGCTCTGGCCAGCCAAGGGCCCCTTAAAGGAAAGACAAGGTGGGTCTATCAGCCCATGAGGGTACTCGCGGGTGTCCAGGGTACCCCTTGGATACACCCTTGCACTGGGGTAACTCGCGCCGCTGCGTAGCGATAATACTGATTTAAATTGTTTTGATCGCGTTTTTAATTAACATGATCGTAAATATAGGCAGAAAATGGAAAATCGTTTTGATCGCGTTTCACACGAATATGATCGTAATTCGTAACTATGGGCAGAAAATGGAAAATCAAAACCTTTTTGTTAATTTGTAATACTTACAAAAATCACTATGTTTAGCTTCGCGTCATCATCACAGAGAAATTTCACTCTGATAATGACGAGAAGCCGAATATAAGGTGTTTTTTATATATATTATATTACATTATTACAAATGAGCAAAAGGCTATTGATTTTCCATTGTCTGCTTCTGTCTATAAATACCGATTTCGGCGACTTTCGAGTTGGAACCTGAAATGTTGCGGTTTGGGCGATTGCGACTGAAGCGTCGCATGATGACCTCTCCGCTGTCTCCCAGGTTTTTGACATATACATCTTAAAGGGAATAGTTCACCTTTAACATGGGGTTTTGAACTGAGATAGCAGATTTGTAGAACAGATCGAAAAACGGGCTGTGGTGAAAGAATTACCTCGCTACGCTAAGTAATTTCGACACAGGACTAGTGGGCCTCTTTTAGAAGAAGTTCAATTTCCCCGAAACTTGTTTCGGGTCCTCACAATGGTTGTTTACGTTACAAGCAGTCTGCGTATATATATGCCTAAAGTCTGTCGTTATTGTGTGCAATAGTTTACATATCCAAGCTACCATATGCATGGCGTCATAATTGTCATGAAGTTTTGTATGGAGGAGAAAAGAGAAATATGCCCATTTTTTTTCGACGGATATCCATCTATCGTCCAAACAAATGCCATATTCGTTTTTCAGCTCGAAATACCCCGTATAGCCAAATTTCAAGAAAACTTTCAAGGTGACCTATTCCCGTTAAGCGAAAATGACGAAGCCAAATTAGTTTTGGTGCTTATGAGCGATCAGTGATCACCAACCGAAAAAGCAGCGATTATTTTCCACTCACTGCTGCCAGACGTAACAAATCATTTCCCTCTAGAAATACAAGTTATTTTACCTGAAAACCTCAATTTCAGAAAATTATTTTAAAAAAAACCCTGATTGAAAATTCAGAGGTTTTGTGAAAATCTTCCCTGAAACGTCACTTTGAAACCTCTAGATTTCAGGGAAAACTTCTGAAAGTGGCAGCAGTGTTTCCACTGTTTGCTTCGCTGTCATTTTTTGGACCGTCATTTGCAAAGATATACGCCACGGGAGGAATACACCAGGGGCGGATCCAGCCGCTCAGTGTTTTTATTTGGGGGGGGGGCAAAACATTTTGTATCGCTCCTTAGCCACTTATGTTGACCGGGGGGGGGGGGGGGGGGGGGGTAGGGTCCGGTCGTCAGTCAGAGAATCTCATTCTATCTAGTGGATTTTTTTTTGCTGGGGGGCGAGGGCCTGGTCTCCATGCCTCCCCCTTGGCTACGTCCATAACTTTCAGATACCCAAATTTCGTTGCAAAGACTCATATGTTAAATCAAACATAGTTTGAACAGCATGACATCGAGAGCCGATGACTGACAAACACCTGTTTTGGAGACGGCCGTGTCATAACTGTACAATACAAACGGTAGAATGTAAAACAATAACGCTTAAGCATATACAAAATACTGTATCGACCTGAAATATGCTGACGCAAGTTCTAAAGATGATATTAAACGGACATCGAAATTAAAGTGTTGTTTCTTTACCCAAAGCTAGGAATGAGCCTGCTTCAAACGAGGACGTTTGGCGTCTCCGTTATCTTTTTGTCACAGCTCTCCGTGCACCGACGAGCGGCAAATGCGCGGAACGCTGGCCTGTTGTTCACCGGGTTAGGTTTGTAACCTAATTTCACTTATGTTACATAGGAATAGGACCATAAGACGTTAAAGACGACCAAATTAACCGTGTGCACAAATCTGGATAACCATAACGTGGTATAACATAGCACCTCCAGGAAATAAGTTATACATTTAGCGTTTGTACGATCCTTTTCCTTTTTATAAAATAATTGACGACGCACTTGGTCGCCAACTCTTATGGAGCGCCAGCGCACACATTGGTCATAATAGCGCCCAGGGGCCATAGCTCTACCGGGGTTCGAAACACGGGCTCCTCGCGTGAGAACCAGTGTCTTAAAGGGAAATAATGACCTTTTTCCACAAAAATGGAGTTAGCACTTGAAATCGCCAGACGAGACCAAAATATATTGTAAATTCATCACATTTTGCATGAAAACTTTCCTACCGAAAGATATTTCAAGTTAAAGTTGATAAGCGTTCCACACTTTTAACGACCGGTACTTGCAAGTACTTTTGGTCATCATCAAACTGCGGGCTTTTCCCGTATTGTTTTTTTAACGCAATGGAGTGGAAAATATATTGTTCGTTCTGCTTGTTGTGATTATATGCCCGGCGATCTTCTAAAACGAACAGCAATTGGAAAAAGTGGCAATAAAATCGGAAGCTCATCGATGCACATCAACGGCGGCATAGTTAGTGGTTGCGACCTTCAATTTGTGAAAATCAATTCATTTGTTCTCAACATTAGGAGTATTGTATAATTTGTCTGTGGCTGTATATAACACTATGCTTTATATTATCATGAAAAATAATAATTTTTCCCCAAGAAACTAACAAACAATAACACAAAACTGGCAATTAAATCGGAAGCTCATCGATGCACATCGACGGCGACCTATTTAGCGTCGGCGATTTGTTTACAGTCATTGTCATGCTTCTCGGCGCACTTAACCATCTCGGCGCACTTGGCGAGTTGTTCCTGATTAGTATACCCAAGTCCCGTAGCAGGTTTTGTTAATGACGTCACTGGTGCCCTTCTTGTGTAGCATTGCAAAATATATCTGATTTTGAGTTGAAAGCTAATTAAAGACTTATTCAAATTATTGTTTTTAAGTTTGAATTTTCTTGTTAATCATTATTAAAGGTATTTTATCACTGTATTTCATAGTAGTTGACACTTTAGACACTTGTGACGTAATAATATTGTATCCAATATGCATTTCCCTCACCTTTTGCTATTGTGGCGCAGTGCCGAGTGCTTTGCGAATACTAGCTTGCCTGGGGTTCAATTAATTCCGCCCTTATTTTATTCGAGTTGGTATAGTTTGCATGTTGTTGATATTCATGACTTTACTGATAGTCAGTCATGCATCACGGATGCTTCACGGATTGCTTCACGGATCAGAGCGCTGCTCGAACGCACGCTAGTAGCGCTTTCGTTCTCCATGGCAACCAGGCGTGAGCCAATGAAAAGCCAGAACGTATTCCCTTTCTGGCTTTTGATTGGCTGACGCCTGGTTGCCATGGAGAACGAAAGCGCTACTAGCGTGTGTCCGAGCAGCTCTCAGTTTGATCGGAAATGTCACAGAGCCTCCAAAAATGCCGCACTCGATGTAAACAATGGTAGGGAAGGACGAATTTGTCAATGACCTTCATGAAGTACACAAGGTACTTGTTTTGTATTTTTTCCAAACTTACAACTTTTAATTTGGGAATAATTTTATTTGATTCTTAAATTTAAATAAAATAATTTTAAAACCACAACGGTAGCCTAAGAAATTGTTGCTAACAAAATCAAAAGGTCATTATTTCCCTTTAACCACTCGGCTATTACGCCCCCCCCCCAGCGTTTGTACGATAATTTAAAGCGCTTAGTCACTAAATTATCAAAATACGACGGACTTGCAACACATCATCATCACGTTTATTATTCATTACATGCACTATAAGACACCATACTTTCGGACATGGTACAAAAGCACTAATTGCGCTTAAATCAGCGCACCACGTCTGGGGTCTGG
Organism: Chirona hameri; assembly: GCA_036785665.1. Classification (NCBI taxonomy): domain Eukaryota; kingdom Metazoa; phylum Arthropoda; class Thecostraca; order Balanomorpha; family Balanidae; genus Chirona; species Chirona hameri. Next base: position 11,784 of record JAXIVJ010020229.1, read on the forward strand.
GCATAACACAATTCCGCTTAACTCCAGCCGCCGCCGCGGCGCGAGGCACCCAACACTCAGTGATGTGAACGTTATCAGCCGCCGCTCAACTCGCCACGGACACCAGCCACATTAACTTCTATAATAATAATTGTATTTACATGCTAGCATGGGTGGAACTTTAATGTAAATTGGGGTTGTAGCTACAACCCCAATAATTTGGGAATTTAACATTACGCCTATGACGCGATGTTACAAATGGGCTCTAACAACTAAGTACAACCCCAATGATTTTAAAAAAGTTACGCCTCTGCATGCTAGTGAATCTGCCCGAGTTCAAAAGGCATTTTTGAAACTCACGGGCCACCGCCCGACCGTCGACGCCGGAGAGATTTGTGTCATGCATTAGTGTGTGAAGTTGTTCGGGTGGTGATTGATTGGTAAATGAGTTGCCTATGATTTGTGTTATGTTGATAATTAATTAAATTCTTAGTTTGTTATACTTAGGACAAGAAAGAACGAAATGACGAGGGTTTTCAACTTTAAGCCCGCACTCACATGCAGGGGTAGAAGATTTTTTGGATTATAAATAAATGTGAATTAAGATGTGTCATATCATTGCGCAATCTCGTATGTAATATGTTCCCCTCCTTCGACCCCGCCCCCGCAGTGTTATAATACGGTGGGTCAGACAAACCCAGCTGCTCGCGAAGTTGTTTTTTGTATGTTTTGTGTGAGAGTTGACGCGTGGTGTCCTGTAACTGGTTCCATTGTCTACTGGTTGCTTGAAAGAATGAATGCTGATAACATGTTGTCCGGTGAGGGGAGTTCATTCCATGTGTGTATGTGTGAGTGTTTGCGTTTCTAAGAGTGATGTTGATGTCCTGTGCTCGGGTGTTCGGCATAATGGACGTGACATAGTGTGGTGTGTGTTGTTCATGGTCGTTCAGTTTGTGATACAGTGTAAGTCTGTGTATGCGTCGTCTTGTAGTCAGCGAGTCCCAGCCCAGTTCTAACCGTAATTTGTCGGTATATGTTCGAAATAGTGCCCCTGTCACCAGTCTTCCGGCCCGATTTTGCAATGTTTCTAGTCTAGTGGAGTCCTGTATGGTAATATGTCCGTCATAGATAACGTCACAATAGTCGAAGTGCGGTCTGATGTACATTTTGTAGATTTGGTCGAGAATGGGCCGTGGCAAGTGCTGTGCTATAGGATATAGGGGGGCTTAATGTTCTGTTGATTTTATGACAGATTTTGTTGACGTGTTCGTGGAATCGGAGGTCTTTAGAGAAAGTTATACCAAGATGTGTGTGACTTTCTCGAATTGGTATCGGATCACCTCCAAATGTGAGTGTTGGTGCTTGTTAAGTGCGTTTATGTGCAAATGACTCGACACTCCTCCCTAAGTCGGCAGCGGCGGTCCGCAGTGTGGCTGACGAGATGTACGGGTTGGCGGGTGTTGGTGGGTTGGTACGGGTTGGCGGGTGTCCATAGCGAGGCGGCGGCTCCTGCAACAGTGATGGTCATAGTGAGTGCCAGGCGGCGGCAGCGGCGGCGAGCAACCAAGCAAAACTGTGCAAAACACAAAACGTGGACAAGAAAGATAACAAACCAATAA
>JAXIVJ010020230.1:0-13347 GCA_036785665.1 Chirona hameri
CAAAAGTATGTGGGCAGTCGTCAGTGGCAACCCCAACAAAATGACGCCCGCCGCCTCAGAAAAGGACCTGGTACAAAACCTCCAAACAGCATGTCGGATAATCAACGCGCACACATTCGACAACCTGATGAGCGAGGTGCCGGAGCGCATGCGGGAGTGTTTCCGAGTTTGTTGGGATGCATGGGGATATATCATGAACCTCAGTTATCCTGTTTGTGTTTTATTTAATGAGAAACAACCGGTCATCAATTTTGGGACACCCTGTAAAGACATACGAAGCATTGGTACTCAAAGATAACCTGGACGAATAACAACGAATATGCCTAATAATAATAATAATAATATAATAATAATAATAAGCAAACTGAAACTAGTCTTTCCAACTACCCTCTCTATTATCAGGTTGTCGAGTGCGTGGAATGAAGCAAATACAGTAACATGTTGGTTACCAAAGACCCCGAAACGTACATTGATAAGTAGTCTCATTGATCATTTGGACCTATGCAATACTGATACACTGACTCAGCTAAAGAGCATCCATGCGCTGTTGTTGCCACCTTTCGGAGAAAGTGAAACGGTCAGGTAAAACAAACTGCTGTTACTGGATACGTCTTGCGTTAATATCAGGTCGCCTGGGACGCGTTAAAATACCACGATTGAGTAGCTGCAGTAGCTGCTGCCGCCTGCTGAAGACCATCCTGCCATGCCCTTTCCTCACCAGGAGCAGACGGATACGTTCTCAGGCACCAAGTCAGGTCAGACAAAGCTGCCCCTCCATCAGACATGTCAGCTGGCTAATCTGTATGAAGAATGGCTTACCAGCGGAACCTACATCGTCGTCTATTATAGCAGCCAGTCGACAGACTGACTACATGCACATTTCCCTGGGGGGGGGGGGGGGGGGGGGGGACGATGCACAGTGGGCGAGAACGGCCTTTAAGCGCGACACGGCGTTTCGGCTTCAATTTACGGCATCGGTTTGAACATGTAGCATTTCAATCGATAGCTGATGAATCAGGGAGCTCAAAATATGCACTTTCTTGTATCTGGGTTTAACCCGGCATTGACCGGGGAGGCAAATATTGCCCCCTTCGTTATCTCCGGAACCAATGATCGCAGCGAGACGCGAAAGGCAGCATTCGAAAGCTCTCAGTGACTCGCATCTAAAGCATACTCGAAATTGTGGAATTGAGGTCACATATTAGGTAAAATTCGTGTCAAAGGTCAAAATCGAGGCCTTTGAGTTTATGGGCCATACTTTTCATCCAAAGCCTTTGATTGCAACCTTGATCACCCAAAATGCTCCCAAAGGTATAATACACAGCCCGCATGATCTAAAGTGAGATTCTTGGCAAAGGTCAAGGTCAAGGTCAGGTCACAAAAGGTCACTATGCGCAGAAAAATACGAAAGTCATGCGACACATGTTTTATGGTCTATTGTACATGTATAATTCGATAGTGATACTCATTTTACCATCTGACCTCATTTAAGTGAAGTTAATGTCAAGCTCAGTTCAGATCAAGGTCAGGTCACAAAGGTCAAAATTTGAAATTGACAAATATACATCCAAAAGGCTGTTTCTAGACCGGGTTTGTCTCAGAAATACAGTGCTGGCATTTATTTGTGTGTATCTGGTAAATAAAAGCCAAAAACGCAATAACAAATATGACGTCATGAGTTACTCTTACTTAGGGAGCCATAAGTCAGTCAAAAACAAAGATATTGCTTTGCAATTTAGCTTGGGTATTGGCCATATGTGGTTCACCAACATATATGCCGTTTTTTATAAAATGTTTGAAAAATTTGATTTTGAGGGCATTCTTTTAAACACTTTTTTATCTCCATTTCTTCGGGGTTAAAAAGCAAAAATTCGAAAATCCGAGATAGCTATTTTGTAGCCCTGGTAATTTGCTATATTTATACCTTTATCTTTAAAAAATGGCCTTTGTACCGCCAGTTAACTAGGGACAGCAGAGATTCGGGCATTGTAATGGCGCAGAGTTAACCCGCGCACTGCAGGAGGTTTGCGCCAAACACGAACTGGCCAAACACGGTGATTTCCTCCCCCGTGAGATCTCGAGAACTACGCTACGTAGCGACAAGCGGAAAAGGCATTTGATAGCATGATACAAGTTCTATCGAAAGTATTTCGGTATTTTGTTTTAGGTCAGGTCAAAATTGAGGTCACCAGAGGTCATCAAAGGTCAAATTTTCAGTTTTTTCTCTCCTGTTTTAGGACTTCGCTCCAGAAATTCTCATATATCTCGGGAACTATGCTAGCTAGAAAAAAACTGGAAAAAGCGATCGCCAGCCATTGCAATTTGCAATCGACAATATTTCCTCAAATTTTATTTGGGGTCAATATTTGAGACTCCAGAGGTCAAAAACGGGTCTCGACGGGACAAACACATTTATGCCGGTTTCACTTCTCTATCTTCATTATGTCGCGAGTTATTCACAAACAAGTGATGGTGACCTCGGATGACCTCAAATGACCCCATAGGGGTCACTGAACAAAACTTACACTTGGATCACCAAGAACATCCTATAATAACATGATCCAGAAGTAATTGGACTAATATCATGCATATACTTGAAATAGGAAGCATTTGAATATTTTCCCATTGACGTATTATCCCGCGCACTGCAGGGGTTGATTTCCGCCTCCCCCCTCAGGTTTGTCAAAGATAGCGAATAAACAGCGGAGCGCAGCGCCGCGGGGTTTAGACACACCTGTTAGGACATCAATTGCACACACTTTGAAAACAAAAATAACCTCGGGTCATCTCAGGTCAGGTCACCAGACCAGGTCAAGTGACCCCACCTCCAAAAATGTTTGCAGTTGTGCCAAAGCCAGAGTTTGTCACCGATTAGTTTGAAACTTACAGGATGTCATGAGGGCATAAGTACTTACAATTCGGTTATTTCGGAATTTTGATATGCGGTGACCGGTTATTCAATCGAAATGTGGCTGTTGGGGCCGACCGAGGGCGCCTTTGGGGGGCCGAGGGCCACCCCAGAGGAGACAAACAGCTAAAACTTTACGAAGGAGAGAAATATTCTTCGCCGGTATTCTTCCGGTTTCGTCGTGTGATGTGATGAAGGTGGTTTTTGGTAGTCCATGTTCCTAGAACCAACGAATTCATCAGAAGCTTGGTTTTCCACGGATCACCGTGGCTGAAACCATGGTAGGTATATGTGTCAAATGCCTGATCTAAGGCCAGATACAAGGGATAACTCAGAACGTCAAAAAAAGTTTTTTGGCGGCGAAATCCACAAAAAAAGTATCTAACAATAAAACAAACTCATCGGAGTTTGCTTCTTTATGGATGAATGGGTGATTTAATAAACTTTCTTTCGTAAAGGTTTATTGGCTTTTTAATTTGAAAATACGTCATTGTTTGCTGATTTCAGGCGGTTTGGAGGCCTTTGCGCCCCTTGGATCCGCCATTGGCCAGAAAACATTGAGGGAGCCAAAAGCATCTTTGGGGGATCAAACTCACATTATTGAGGCCGAGGGCCACCCCAAACGTATATAAATCGACAGCTGGGGTCCACGCCAATTTCGAACCGACGCGGCAAGGGGCGGGTATCCGCCCTCAAGATCTCAAAGCTACGTAGGTAGCTGTAAACAGTGTTTTATTGGTTTTAAGTTGAAAGCATGCTTCAGTGACGCTTTTATCTACTTTACAGACCGTAAAATCGCATGTTACCTACGAATTTTGCTCCCACTAGGGGGCAACATTTGGTCACTGGGGAGGGAGCCAGCAGTCACTGCAGGGTCATCCCCCCTCCTCCCCCTAATTAACATGCTATCCGAGGCCATGCAGTACAGTAAAAAAAGCGTCGGGTGATTTTTTTTTAAAGGCCAGCGATGCATCATAATAGTATCCTAATGCCCGCTCGTGTCAAATTAATTCTGTTTCACGGGGGGGGGGGGGATTTGGTTCCACTGGGGGAGGGGGGCAATTCCTTCCACTGGGGGGGGGGGGGTAATTGCCCCCCCCCCAGTTAACATGTTATCCGAGGCCCTGGAACGGTGGCACCTAAAGCACAACAGTGTTACAACTACGATTCTGGCACGGGTATTAGCTTAGAATGTCACACAAAACAACTATGTTTCAAAGTCAATTGAGTTTTTACTTGAGTACCTCCTAGCTTTCGTCGGCATTGCAATATCCTGTGATTGACGCGTTTTTGGAGTCTGCTGAAGTATCCTATCAGTGTAATCTTCATCATCATCATCATCATCATCATCATCATCATGTATTCATATGGCATCCGTAGAAACACGGCTTTTCAGCACAAGAGTCATTTTACAAACACATATTGCAGTAATATACTTTAAAATGAAGAAATAAAATACACAAGTATTGCGCTATTAAAAGGGATAAAACATTGAGTCGCTCGCATCATCACATTCATTTACTCGCTGCCAGCCACTTTCACATCCGTGTGCGAAAGCCCCGCTACTGAGCCTCGGGTTTCTCTTACGGACACATGTTCGCGATACTGCAGCAGATCCCGCAAGTACGTTGGTGCATGTGCGCTGTTCAGAAGACGATGCACCATTACAAGGTCTCGCTCGGTGACAATATGGTCAACTCTCGGCCACCCGAGTTCACTCAGGTGAGGTGTTATATGCTCATGGCGACGGCAGCATTTCATTCATTGTGGCCCCGTAGTTAATATTTGTTAACACGTTTGCGTTGTGTTGCGTTGCAACCCGCCCAAACGGTTGTGCAGTACATGATATGCGGGAAGACAAGAGCTTCAATTATCAATTTGTGTACTTGTGGCAGCCGGCGAGAAATTTGGCGAGACCAGACAGGGTGGCGTAACAACGCTGCACTATGACAGAGATGTGTTTTTCGAATGTAAGATTACTATCCAAAATGAATCCAAGAATTTTGGCACTTGATGAAGGGCGAAACATTGCATCACCAAACTGTACTTGGAAAGTATTACTGATCCTCCTCTGTCGCGAGGATAAAAGAACGACCTCTGTCTTTGTAGGATGAATTTTTAGTGAGTTTTCCGCAAACCATCGATGAGCTCTGCTCAGCGTTCGGCCTATTTGTTGCTCCAGCTCTTCTATCTGATTGGGGCTGTCGCTATGAATAAACTGCACGTCATCAGCATATAAAACCATCTTGGCGTCACTTATAAACGAAGTCAGGTCATTTGTAAACAGCAAAAAAAGCACCGGCCCAAAATTGAGCCCTGGACCACACCATGCGTAATATGAACGGTCTCCGCAGAGCCCCGCGGACCCTCTGGTGACGGTCCTGAAGCCAGTCACTGAACCAGTGTGTGTCCACGCCGTACCAGCCCAATTTGTCCAGGAGCCGGCCATGCTGGACGCTGTCAACAGCCTTAGACGTGTCGGCTGTCGTCAGACAGCCGATCATCCCTTGGTCTATGCTTCGGGTGATGTAGCTGACAGTATCCAACATCGCCGACTCCGTGGGACCGTGGACCTCCCCAGCCGAAACCCATGCTGCTCGTCACACAACACGCCGGGAGACAACAGATAGTGCACCAGCTGAGTACAAACGACCCTTCCAGTAAGTTTCGCCACTGTAGGAATTATGGACACAGGTCGGTAGTTGTTGGGATCGTTTGAACACCCTGACTTGAAAATTGGGATCACTTCAAACCAGGTCCACAGGAACGCCGCAAATTTTCCGTATTTCGGCTGTGATTAACTCCAAACGGTGTCAAGGAAGTTAGCCCTAAGACGGAACGCTGCTACCACACAACTTTTCTAATATTAATTTTGTTTATTATTTCTGGAAGTGCAGGTCGCGAGATCAAATGTCTTTCGTTCGGATCCGGCATATGATCTGCGAGAAGCCAAATCTGAACCGTTTCCCGCATGTCTGTAGAATTGACAGCTCATTCCATTTCCCACCATTCGTTATTGGAGACGAGAACCATCCGTATAGCGCCGACACCTAACAGCGTAAAACCTGTATCGGCTGTCTCAGTACCCAGTACGCATTACTTGGTCGCTTCTCGCCCACCGACCCACCGAAAATGGCGCTGCATGTTATCCACTATGCAGCAATGCTGCTGGCACATGCAACAATTGTTCGGCCACTGCTGCTGGTAGCGCTATTGATATGTATGTCAATAGCACCACCAGCAGCAGTGGTGGATCGACTTATTTCGTATACGAAATAAGTAACGAGCGTGTCGCCAGTGAATCATTTACTTCGCGCGTCTGTGAGTGCGTGTTGTCCATATTTGCATCGGGTGTCAGGAAATGGCGCGGAAAGGTCCATTCGGCCAACAGGAGTGGTTCTGGTGTGGTACAGGACGTTCCGCATGAATGCTTAATATTGGTTATATTTATTAGCCGTCAAAGCGGGAGTTGTGGCACCGAAAAGACCGCTGGCTACAGAAACACACAGGCAGTATATTTGTAGCTTCCAAACAGCGGCAACGAATGTGTATTGCGGCGCAGTCTCGGGACTGTGTGTGTTGCGGTACAGTCTCGGAACTCTGTGTGTTGCGGTACAGTCTCGGGATTCTGTGTGTTGCGGCGCAGTATCGGGACTGTGTGTGTTGCGGCGCAGTCTCGGGACTATGTGTGTTGCGGCGCAGTCTCGGAACTCTGTGCGTTGCGGTACAGTCTCGGGATTCTGTGCGTTGCGGTACAGTCTCGGGACTCTGTGCGTTGCGGTACAGTCTCGGGACTCTGTGTGTTGCGGCGCAGTCTCGGAACTCTGTGCGTTGCGGTACAGTCTCGGGACTCTGTGTGTTGCGGTACAGTCTCGGGACTCTGTGTGTTGCGGCGCAGTCTCGGGACTCTGTGTGTTGCGGCGCAGTCTCGGAACTCTGTGCGTTGCGGTACAGTCTCGGGATTCTGTGCGTTGCGGTACAGTCTCGGGACTGTGCGTTGCGGTACAGTCTCGGGACTCTGTGTGTTGCGGCGCAGTCTCGGAACTCTGTGCGTTGTGGTACAGTCTCGGGACTCTGTGTGTTGCGGTACAGTCTCGGGACTCTGTGTGTTGCGGTACAGTCTCGGGATTCTGTGTGTTGCGGCGCAGTCTCGGAACTCTGTGTGTTGCGGCGCAGTCTCGGGTCTCTGTGTGTTGCGGCGCAGTCTCGGAACTCTGTGTGTTGCGGCGCAGTCTCGGGATTCTGTGTGTTGCGGTACAGTCTCGGAACTCTGTGTGTTGCGGCGCAGTCTCGGGACTCTGTGTGTTGCGGCGCAGTCTCGGGACTCTGTGTGTTGCGGCGCAGTCTCGGGACTCTGTGTGTTGCGGTACTGTCTCGGGACTCTGTGTGTTGCGGCGCAGTCTATAAATTCAGTGTTGCTGCACGGCGCATAGGCGACTGTTCTTAGAAGTTGCATACATATTCGCAAAAGATAGAGTGCATGACACATATTATATGGCTTCATGATTAACAACGCGTAGGCAGGCTAATTTTAGCTCGGACAGTGAATTCGTTACCAAGTACTTGGTGAGTACCGACCGTTATAAGCGTGGAACGCTTATCAACTTTAACTTGAAATATCGTTTGGTAGGAATGATTATATGCAAAATGTGTTAAATTTACAATATATTTCGTCTCGTATTTCGATTTCAAGTAATAACTCCATTTTTGTGGAAAAAGGTGAATATTTTCCTTTTAAGAGACCTTAATTGACATACACAATTTCATCACAATCGGATTAGAGGTTTCTCATATATAATATAGGGATGTGCACGTGCGCACGTGCTGAGACATGCCGACACGGATGAGTGTAAATCACTTACGAGCCAGGCCTTAATTGACATACAAAATTTGATCACAATCATATTATATTTATAATGATAAAGCATGCGCCCTGCGCGTCTTTGTGCTTATATCACATGCTATACGCCTTCCACTCGCACTTATCTGTATCGCAGCTCAGGCTAACAGTCCTCCAATGCACGAATTGTCACGGTATATTCATTGGTTCCCGCTCAATGCCGACTGGGTTGAGGCGTGGTATATCTGTCCTGCAATGCGCGAATTGTCACGGTATATTCATTGGTTCCCGCTCAATGCCGACTGGGTTGAGGCGTGATATATATGTCCTGCAATGCACGAATTGTCACGGTATATTCATTCGTTCCCGCTCAATGCCGACTGGGTTGAGGTGTGATCTATCTGTCCCATATGACGACAGACATTAATCCTAATGCGAAGCACGCTCGTGGCTAACTGCGCTGTCTTACGGCCGACATGCAAATGTAATCCCACTGGCTCAGCGCACTGCTGAAGGCTCACCTTCCGTCTATACTCTGAGCCACTGTCAAGGGGCCTCGCGTGCCAAATTAGGCCGGAAGTGGCTTATTGTGTTTGCTGCTAAAAGACCACGATATTGATATAATTACACCAAGATGATGGACGTCGAAGTAGTTTTTGTGCGATATTCATTTTTGAGATTTAACCATCGCCCTACGAGAGCTTTTTCACCTTCGCCCTACGGAGGGGGGGGGGGGGGTGCTGACAGACCCCCCTGTTAGTTTCCAAACCAAGCAACTTAGAGCAATGCGGTAAGAACCATCATGTTGCCTGTCATGAGAGGAATCTAACAGTATGCACTTTTTAGGTTTCAGGTCAAAGGGTGACCTTCCCGGTCAAGTGAATGACCTCGGATTTACCACGTCCAGAACACCGATTTTGCTCTTCAGAAAACCTCAAAATAAAAAATTTATAAATGTAAATAAAAAGGCATGTTCCTAGACCAGTTTTGGCTCAGAAATACAGAAAAGGTAATTATTTGTTCGTATCTTGTATTTGTTTTAAAAAAAATGACGTTATCAGTTTCTTACACTTAGGGAGCCATCACTCAGTCAAAAATGAAGATATTGCTTTGAAATTTGGTATGGATATTGTCCATACTCATTTCTCTTGCATATATTCCGGTTTTTCTAACATCTTTGAAAATTTTGATTTTGTGGGGATTTTTCCAAAAAATCAGTTTCTTTGAATTTTAGGAGTCAAAAAACATTTTTTTTTTTAAATCCGAGATTGCCATTTTAAGAGAATGCCATTTTGTATCTTTGATGAATTGCGTTTGCAATTTTCTTTAAAACTCTGTTTTTTACGATTTTTCAAATAATTCTCTTTTTTTTACCAACATGACCTCTTTTTTTATCATCAAAACATAGGCATCTCCCAAACTACTTAACCAATTTCAATTACATTTTTACAACATACGTATAATTCTTGTAAATTCAGGTACCAAACGTTTTAACAAGATGCACTGCATGTGTAACAAGTTATTCAAGAAAAAACTCAGGGGGTGGGGCTGTCAGCCCCCACGTAGGGCGAGGGTTAATATTTTTTATAGCATGCATATTTATTTATTTATGGATGGATGGATGATCTGTATGTTTAAATGCTGAAAAATTATGTTGAATATCACTTGAAAACCACATGAAATGTAACAACCAGACGTGGCGTCGTTTCTCGTCGATTAAACATTTGCAGGTTGATATTGATGTTTGTTCGGCTGAGACGGACGACATACTTTATTGATACTTGAGCGATTTCTAGTTTATCAATTTAGTCACTTGTTGCTCATTTCGCGGAACGAAACAGTGAGTGATGAACATATGTTTCACTGCTTAAAACGAATTTAACAAGTGTATAGGGTGACTATAACTGGCTACAGGTTATCTAAATAGGAGGCCAATACGGCTAAACATTCAAAGCATCAATTAATAACATCGGATACCTACGTTCTAATGAACGCTGACAACTACATATTCATTGCTCAACAGAGCTTGAGTTTGTTCGTCAGAACGCACACATGTTGAGCAATACGCAAAGTAGCGTAGCAGGAGACACACTCAGCCTGGAAAATGTTTCATAGTTCGCGTTGATCTTCAGCGAAAGATGTACCCATATTCTCGGCAGGGAGCACATATGTTTAGCGGGTCTGCTGTATGATGTAAACATGCCAACCAGGACACGAGTTCACTCAAAAATACGCTGAATAGCCCAAATGGATTTGCTAAGACCAGAAGAATATACGTACACCAGCATGTGCTGCTCGCCGACTATAGTATAACAGCAGCGTAACAGTTCTACGAAGGCGTTTGTAGCGCTATTTTATCAGTAACGTTGTCCATGTTTGTGGGGAAAAAATCGTAGCAGCATGCTACCCTTTATCTGATATATCTTATTGAACTTCCTGGTACAACAGCTCCCCTTGTATTGCATGTATTCAAGTAGATGGTCATAAAGCTATACACGAGACAGAAGTAAGTACACAGATGCAAGGCAAGCAATGTACATAAATGGCATAGACTGCTGCATTTGCAGGACTGCACGTTAACTGAATCCTTGCAGTGTTCTGCCTGTTTTGTGGCTTTCTCCGGGCTCTTTCTAGTTGCGTGCAGTGTTCTACTGATGACTCGTGTCGACGCGGGTCATGTTTTCGTTTAAGAAACCGCCTGTTAACGGAACTTTTCCTGCCACAAACAAACTGTTTCTAACAGGTCGTGTGCGGTTGCCGCCGCATCGCCCAAGTTCTCCAGTCGCGGGGACTTTTTCTCCAGGGGGACGCGAAGGATAGATCTTACTTTAAATGTGTATTACAATACGCAATTTGTTACCTGGAATTTGCTGTTTGTGATTCAAACGCGAATGAAATAGCACCGTTGCCACTTTTCACTTCAGTAACATGCTTCCACAATGTCTCAAAATAGTCTCAAAATAGTACTTCCAAAGCCCTGTCATCTTCAGAGTAATACCGTTTAAATAATAAAAGATCCAAGCCCACGCAACTCTATGAATAACATAGTTCGGCACGTTGAATACAAGATGTGACTAGCCCAGTAGCCCAGCTGTCCAGCGCACAACCAGAAAGACGGCAAAAACGTCAGACAAACACTTTCTCGTCTGTCGCCTCGCCTTCATCTAGTTCGGACATTACAAAAGCGTCATGCGCGTGTGAGTGACAACCCTGATAGCCGATTAGTCTGATGACGTCATTGGTGTCGTGTCCCGACGTCAGCGGTGTCGATTCTCTGAACTGGGCTCCGTGAGCACAGCCCCGGCACGGTCTGCCTCTGACAGGCCTGACACAATCGGTTCCGACCGGCGACCGGCCGGGTGGTCGGCTGACAACCCGTATCAGGCTCGTCCGGTAACACGCGCTACACGCCGCGCCAGTCAGAGATTCACCCCAGCTCATGAAGCTTTCACGCGCAAGCTTGTCACTTGTTTGAGGCTTGTCGGAAGGCTTGTGCCGGCTCACCATCCGCCGGCCTTTCCGAAACCTTCGCTCAGCGTTCTCGAGCAGCGTTCTCCGGCACGTCTCCAGCCAAGCGCGCGGGCGATCCGCGGCACTTTGATGCTGCGTTTTACTCGCGTCGGCGAGCTACGAACACAGGGACGCTGATGACACCATAGGTCGGCCTGTTTGTGTACGTCCCGGGATCACCTCTGCTCAATCTGTACCCGCCGAGAGCCGGGCGGGCGCCGGGCGGGCGGGGGGTGGGCGCTGGGCAAACAGTGGACGTAGGGTCGGCTCAAGCTCGTCTGGCGGGCGAGGCGGCTCGGCTCGGATGGGCACGGCTCGGCTCGGGTGGGCACGGCTGGGCTCGGATGGGCACGGCTCGGATGAGCTCCGCTCGGCTCCGATGGACTCCGCTCGGCTCGGATGGGCACGGCTGGGCTCGGATGGGGGCTCCGCTGGGCTCGGATGAGCTCCGCTCGGCTCCGATGGGCTCCGATGGGCTCCGCTCGGCTCGGATGGGCACGGCTGGGCTCGGATGGGGGCTCCGCTGGGCTCGGATGAGCTCCGCTCGGCTCCGATGGGCTCCGATGGGCTCCGCTCGGCTCGGATGTGCACGGCTGGGCTCGGATGGGGGCTCCGCTGGGCTCGGATGAGCTCCGCTCGGTTCCGATGGGCTCCGATGGGCTCCGCTCGGCTCGGATGTGCACGGCTGGGCTCGGATGGGGGCTCCGCTGGGCTCAGATGAGCTCCGCTCGGCTCCGATGGGCTCCGATGGGCTCCGCTCGGCTCGGATGAGCTCCGTTGGGCTCGGATGGGCTCCGCTGGGCTCGGATGAGCTCCGCTCGGCTCCGATGGGCACGGCTCGGCTCAGATGTGCTCCGATGGGCTCCGATGGCTCGTCTGAACTCCATGCCGGTCCACGGCCGCGTGGCGGACAGTCTGCCAATCTTCTGACAGTTTACAGCGCCGCAAGTGTCTGAGAGAGCGGGGCTAGGTCGGGCAGGGGAGCTTGTTTTTATGTTGGGAGAAGCGTAGTAAAAGCTTATTAGATACCTACGGTGGAGAACAAAATTATCGCTGGGTGTTTAAAACGATTTTCTCGACGTTCTCAGTCACCTTTCACGGACGAAGTTTTCTCGGTGTTGCTCTCGTCCAATTCACTGCGCTCAACATTCAATGTCCGTTATGGATGGTGTCTCACATGCGTTTTCGTTACAGGAGGTATCGATATTCGTGTTCGAGAAGAAGATAGCGGAGAAGGTATATAAGCCGAAGCGGCGGGAGACGGTCACCGAGCTGCTGCGAGCGGGCGTCAAACAGCTGGAGCGGCTCCGGCATCCGCGCATCCTACAGGTGGGTGGCAGAGATCCTTGGAAACCGTCAGGCCGAAATATGTGTGGATTGGTACAATCCATAGTGTCACAAATTTAGATACGATATACTGAATGTGACAAATTGAAGTTGGAAGAGTTAAAGTAATCAGTTTCAAATTCCCCAGTTACAATGGTAAAGGTTACGAAGTTAGAAGTGTAACGTTGCAAGGAATATAATAACGAAATACGCTGAAGTTGAATTTGGATGAATTGAGCAGCATTCATTTTTAATGACAACATTTCGGTGAGTCCAGTTGAACTACCGACTCTCGTGCACTTTCGTGCTAGCACAAAATTGGACACCACAACGTCTAGCGCTCCGAGATGAAGCGGCGCTCGTTGTCTGAGCCGATTGAAAGTGAGTCACCCCATCCCAGCCCGCCGTCAGACAAACTACATCGCAGTCTGGAGCGAGCGCTGTAACGGAGGACTCTGTGCCAAATCTCGCCGGCCAGCGCTCGCCTCAGAGACAGCAGCCGGCTGATACGATGACCTTCAATTGCAGCGGCCAACGCCACACCATCTCCCCCTCCCCCCAACAAAAAATAGGACGAGACAATCTCGTCATCGGATATTTGACGCGTCTGTGACGGAAACAATTTCGTCATTTGACGCGTCTGTGACGGCTGGACACCGATAGAAACTCGTCAAACTCGTCACGCGGAAAGGTTACCTGTCTGGGCCCAATCTTACCAAATCTTAATGCATGCGTAAGTACGCATGCGTGAATGGAGTGCTCA